>JAZDUH010000091.1:72500-198158 GCA_036419115.1 Scarus forsteni | reverse complement strand
AAATATCACTTCAGTCTGAAACAAAAGAAATCCATCACAAGATAATGATTCATATTTATCCATCCAGTGAATCTCTAAGATTAAGATTTGACTTTAAAACAATGAATGCACTTTTAGTGAAGAAGAGCGTTGATCCAACAGAGCATCTCTTTGTCTCAGGCTCTCACACCAAACTGTTGTTGAAGCAGTTCATGGAAACAGAAAAACCAACTCAAGATAAAGAAACAGAGCTGATAAAAGAAACCTCTGATCATTTGATTTGATTTATTTGTGTTCTGTTTTGATGAATTTCATTTTTTCTCCTCTTTTCTCTCTAAACTCATGCCTGCTTACATATTACCCTGTTGTTGAAATATTCTGAATGTTTTGCCTTCATGTTTTTAACTGAATAATTTTACAATAAAGTTATGAAAACCTTCTGCCATCAGACAAAAGTGCAGAAGTATCCGCTGTACCACCGGACTGCAGAGCAGCTTCTTCTCTCAGGCTGTGAGTCTGATGAATGCTCCATCTGCACTCCTCCACGTCTGAGGGTTTGGTTTTTGTTTGGTTTTGGAGCCACAAATTAATTTCACAGTGAAACACTTTCAGGTATCTTGTTAAAGTAAATAAATAAATAAATCTCCTCTGAGGTGTGAAAATCAGTCTCCTGGTGTCCTCCATAAAACAAACACATGAGCACAGTGTGGTGAGATTAGGAGGCCACCTCTCATGATGAAGATGAAGGACCCTGTGCTCCTCTAGGCTCAGACCACCAAGGGCCACAGACCGGGCCCCGAGGAGATCCAGACAGAATCCTGTGTAAAATGGGGGTCATGATGTCATAGTGGGCAGATAACAGCTTCAAAAGTCAATCAGTGGTTTGTGCAGGAATGAAGGCGTCCTCCAATCAGTGGAGCAGAAATATTTGATGTAGACATCAGCAGAATGGAGGATTGATTTTCTCCAGTGCAGACACCCAACATGGTCCAAAACACAAAGGGCCCTCAACCCCACAGGACCAGAACCACCAGAGACCACATCCAGGGGCATCAGCTGGACCCTGATGAAGGTCTGAGCTCCAACATGTTTGAAGGGACAAAGAAGGTTCTGGAGATGCACATGTAGACCACAGTGTGTAGGAGTCTCTCTGTGTTTGGCTTGTTGACTTCTCTCACCTGTCCAGGTGGAATCAAGTTTCTCTTGTTGAACATTTTCTGATCATGAATTCTAATGAAGTTCATGTGGACTGCAGTGTGGACCATGTGACAGCAGACTGTGACTGTGAGCTCAGACTGAAGTGTTTAGATGTGAAGGTTTGATCCTGACAGAAAAATCTGAGCTCTGCTGTTTACACTTTAGAGAAACAGGAGGAACGGATCAAGACGTGTGTGAAAGCAGCTGAGACAAACTGAAGTACAGGAGGCAGAGCAGCAGCTGATTGGCTCTGCTGAGCAGACTGTGTGATGTGGACACATCTGATTGGATCCTAAAGAGTTTTTCTCTTCATTCTCTCTTCTTTATTCAGACTGTGGCTGCAGTTTGTCAGAGATCAGCTGTTCTTCTTTAGCCTCAGCTCTGAAGTCCAACCCCTCCCATCTGAGAGAGCTGAACCTGAGGGCCAACAATCTTCAGGATTCAGGAAAGAAGCTGCTGCAAGATCTTCAGATGGATCCAAACTACAGACTGGAGACTCTAGGTAAGTAGAGTTGAATTTACCGTAAATCCCAGAATATAAATCTCTCTGGTCTCTGTTTTTGAGTCTCTCAGAGGAAAATGAATTTCTCTCTTTCTGCCTGATGGTTTCTGTGCAGATGGTTTTGCACAGAAACCTGGTCATTGTGTCTGACAACACGGACACAACAACACCAAAACACTAACGAGGACAAAGTCCCTGCTGAACCTCTGAACCATGAGCTGCTGCTGATGTGCTGAACATGTGAACACACTGATGAAAATATCACTTTATTCTCTTTTCCTTCAAAAACAAACATGAACGCTGTCATCTGACAGAAAAGGCAAAGACAGGAAGTCAAAAATCAAACACATGAAGCTGAAATGGAGCAGAAGAATCAATCTGATCATGAAGAGCAGATTATTTCTTTGACTGAACTGTGGCCCCAAAATTCATCCTGGACCCATCCTAGAGCTGGACCACTACAGAACAACATGTGACAGGCTTTGGTCTGCTGGACACAGAGCAGAGTGAAAACTCAGCAAACAGATGAAGATCCAACAAAGCTGCAGCTTCAGCCTGAACTGAAGAGAGTCCTCAGAGCTTTGTCTGCTCTCAGACTGATGGAGCTCAGTTATTGGAGGCTCCTGATTCATTCTTCTGCTCTGACCACAACTCACAGCTCTCTGCTCTAAACACTGACTCTGTTTTTACCAACAGGTGGGACTGAGAGCGATCATCACCATCTTCTGCCTCAGAGGACTCTCTGCCACATGGAGGTCTGACCATGTGTGAGCTCATCAACAGTCAGTAACTCAGAGACTGGGACGTCCTGCTGCTGTGTCCTTCTGCAGACGTGTCCACACAGACTCTGTTCAGGTCCCTGCAGATCCTCAAACAGTCTGACAGAGTCTCACATTTGCTTTTTGAAATCTGAGGCCTTCTAAAGTCTCAGCCGCTCTTCTTCTTCCTCCTGAGAGGTCTTCATCATGGGACGTCCCGTTGGCCACGGAGCCCCCTGTCTCAGACCTGTGTGAGTCTTTTTAAAGGCTCTTCAGAAAACAGCAGAAACAAACTGCAGCAGCAACATGATGTTTGTTCAGGGAGCATTTCAAAGGTCTCTGTCCAAATGCAGGCGTGTCCTCTCTCAGCTCTTCTCAATCAGTACAGGAGAGAGATCTATGTGACTAGATCTATTAGCTCATAATTCTAGTCCTGGTTTAAACCAACAACACATTCTAATTTTAGTTATTCTCATTTAAAAAGCATCGATTTGCTGTTTCCTTCTCTGTGTTTCAGCCTGTTTCAGACAAACAGAGACCTGCACAGATAACAGACTTTCAGATCTGCAGACTAGAAGACACAGTAACCAGTGAATTTAACTTTAAAAACTTAAAAACTTTAAATGGTCTGTCAGTTTTTATTTTTGTCTGTTAATGTCTAATTAATGTTTTGTAATCATCGTGGCAGTGGAATTACAAATGTAGCTGTTTTACATCTGAATGTGGTTTTATCATGAAGATGACTCAAAGTCATGAGGTTCGTGTTTAAAGCCTTGATTATGCAGATCATGGATATAAACTGTGGACTTTGTCAAAAACTAAATCCTTTTGGCCCTGTTATCACTTTGATTAAACCCTTTACCTGATTTATAAAGGGAGCAGCTGGTAGCAACAGTGTCCAAATCTTTTGGATATAATGTTGAAATTCAAACCCTCTGGAAATCTTCTTCAGGATTATCGCTCACTGTTCAGCTTTTCCAGGACGTTTGACTTTTTCATCATTTTCCAAATGTTTTCCATGCCTGGGAAATTGGTCAATCATATTTCAGGATTCCAGGTTTTCCAGGACATGAGAGAACCCTGAGTGACCGTCGACACAGCAGGCTCCATCAGTGACAGACATCTCACTGACACTGGGGGATTGTGGGTAGGCTATTCATCTTATTTTGTGGTGGCACCAGAGCGGGCGCCATTGTTTATCATTTGTCCTATGATATCCGGTTCAGACCAGAAGTGTAGTTATCAACAAACGGATCGAGGGTTGTGAGCTAATCAGCTAGCGATTGTTTTTGTCTAGTATTGCGTGTTCAGTCAGAGGCTGCCACAATAACTGGACAAAGAGGAGGGAGTTTTTGAAGCAGACCTGCTTTGAACATCAGGTAGAGAGATCGAGTGTTGTGGGGCTCGGTATAACTTTCACCCGCCCAAGGAAGAGGAGCACCTGAGGCTGTGGCTGAAGGCGCTAAACCTGAAGTGCCCACTGAAGCGCCCTTATGTGTGCTCTTTTCATTTCGTGGACAGAAAGCCGACAGAACAGCAAAGTAATTGCTTACTGGCTTGATCTCATGGAGGAAAACATGAGGTGTTACATACCCTGGCTGCCCAGGGAAACCATTCAGGAAACAATGCCTCAGTGTTTCAAAGAACACTTTCCAAAAACAACCTGTGTGATTGACTGTTCAGAAACCCCCCTTCTAAAGCCTTGACTCAATCTTGACTCAGAGGTGAGTCTTACAGCCACTATATGGCCAGAACACCATCAAATACCTTGTCTCCATTGCACCATGTGGTCTGATCATGTTTATTTCAGCTGCTTATGGAGGAAGGTGCAGTAATAAATTTGTTACTTTAAATTCTGGGTTCTTGGAGTAGCTCCATCCAGGTGATGAGGTAATGGCTGACAGAGGCTTCACCATTGAAGATCTTCTTTATGAAAGGAAGGTGAAGCTGACCATCCCAGCATTCACCAAGAGGGGAATGCAGCTGTCTGAAGAGGACACCACCAGCACAAGGCGTGTGCAAATGTGCGGGTCCATGTTGAGAGGGTCATCGCAGACTGAAAAACTTTAAAATCCTTTCCCAGACATTCCCCATTACCCTCACTTCAAAAGCTGACACAGTTCTAAGAATTTGTGCAGCCCTGTGCAACCTTCAAGGAGACATCATTTCTGAGGTAGAGGAGGAATGAGGACAGTTTTGCTACTAAAGTAACCGAACGTAACCTGTACATATATAAGATAAACTAATGTTACCTTTTTCCAGATCTTTTTTTGTATGAACCTTTACAATATAGAATGATCTTACCTGTCTGTAAATAGTTTTTTGTTTGAACCTTTGATCATTAAAATTTTCTTGCCTGTTTTAAATTATTTGAATAAACCTTTACAGTTTGGAATGATCTGAAGTGTTTGAACAGTTTTTCATAAACCTTTAAAATGTTGATGTTACCCACCAGCAAATACTTAAAAAACTTTTTGTTTCAACGACTGATTGGAGCCTTAAATGTACAAAACACAGAGTTTAGTGAATAAATAACTGAATTTATTTCTGAAGTGAATGATGGAGATGAAGGAGAAACTGTCATTTTGTAGGAGGAAAGAAGAAGTTCTGCAGGATGCTGGCTGGAGTGAAGCAGGGGTGTGTTTGGAAAGCAGGTAGGGTTGGCAGGTAAGCAGACAGACAGACAGGTATGCAGTTGTCCCAGGGCAGAGGGAAAGACAGTGAGTAAAAAACAGTGAGCAAAAAACTAGTAACATAAACAAAACTAACTAACTGTTACTGTTCGGTGAAAAAGTGGAATTGGCCCACTTGAAATAGCTGACCTAAAAAACAGCTGTTGTGCACACAGTGAGCTACAAGAAGGCAGAGAACAGATGAGAGAAATCATACAGTAATTATATACATGAAGGACAGTAATAGATGTATTCAGCTCCCTTAAACAGAAAAACACTGTAATATACAACACAACTTACATTCACTTAAACTATTAACAACTAATTCTGGTCTTTTTCTATAACTATTATACTTTGGTTACCTAAAATAATGTCATGCATAATTATTCTGTCTCCTCATTCTTTGCAAAGCTGCATGAATTTTGATGACAGCAACAGACGGCCTTCCTGAAACTCATCAGACACCTGGGGGAGCATGTGCTTAAAATAAAAGGTTTTAGGTCGAGCCACGGTCTGAGCACAGAACTGCTCATATGGGACTGGTATCAGGACTTGCTGCGATGGAGCCCAGACTAGCAGCTTACAGGCCCTCAATCCTGTGCAGAACATGCCAAGCTGCACTTACATGTAGAGGCCTCGTGAACCACTTTGCAGCAGCTGAGGCGTCCCCTCAACCATCTGACTTCTGATCAGATCCTCCAGAGACTCATCACACTTGAGGAAAGGGCATTTGATCTCCAGCAGTTCCTCTAAATCCAAAACTCCATCAGGACTTGCTGACAGCCAAGGCTCACTTTCACACACAACAGTGCCTCTGTGGCTAACAGCATATCCCTGTTCCTCAAGCCAACGGGAGGCAGATGCTTCACTTTCTAGGCCATGGTGAGTTGCAGCATTCCCATGGAACCTGGGGTGAAGGTGCTCTCTGATCAATCTTTCAGGGTTGCCTCTGATGGGGACCTTTTTTGCTGTGCTTGCAGTTATTCTAATTTTGCTGGAGTCGTGCCACAGGTGAGAAGCACTCTGCTCCAGAGTTACCTGCTCCAGTGCTGCACATTTAGTGTGATTGATGGCCACAAAAGTGTTGTAAAAAAACATACACCTCTGGCAGATGTTGGTGCCATCATGGTCAGCATGTGGTGGGGATGCAGGCTGTTTTTGCTCCTGTCCCCGTGCATTCAGGCATTTGTGGAGTAGGCTGGACACAGGCAGTCTCAGATACTAGAGACCCTCTCTCAGCACATCCTGGCTGCTAAATGAAGGAGTGGGACGAAGCGGCACGTGACCGGGCATTACCTCTGGTGTCAGAAGCACATCAGTGGCTCTGTGATGGGAAAAGGTAATGTCCATCAACCGCTTTGGGCCAAGGTTTCTTTGGGTCCCCACATTCCAGAGCTGCTGTTCATCTGTTACCCCACTGGACACAGCGTTTTCAACCTGACACCAGAAATGATGATTTGGTAAGTATATATTTGAGCTATAACGGAAGACAACTCAAACTTTAACAGCTTTCTTACAGTTTTTCTCAGTCGCTGTGATACACTTCTCAAATCGTCCTCAAAATTTGCAAAATGATTTCTCAAAAAATTTGTAGAAATAGCAAAACACTGGTTACCTGCCAAAGCCAGCCTCCTGTTCAGAATCCTTTGTTCATCTCTCAAAAATAAATATCTGTGTCAATGAACATGTCAGTTCCACCAAAATGTTGAGTCCTCGTGTCATTATGTACGGATAAGACTGTCAAGTTGCTTCGTCATGTTGTCAGTATAACAGTGAACATTTTGATGACAGCTATTGTAAATTCTAAGTTACACCTTAGTGTATGTGAGAGAAAGATTTTGAGAGACTGGGCAAGATATATATTTACACTTTTACTGTTTTACTGTTTGCACTGCAATCTGTTGACAGACCATGTCATTGAAAAAAAGAGGAAAAGACTGCACTGCATAGCACAAAAAAGCAGAAATGTAAACACAGGACAGTTTCTTTAGGGAAAACTGTACATGCAGTCCTGTAAAAATTACAGACTGATTTAGAATTCTAAATGTTGTGGAGGCTGACACTAGCCAACAGTGACCTATTGTCATAAAGTTTGATCAACATGACATAAGCAGTTGATAATGCAGGAAACAACAGAGAATTGTACGTCATCATTTAAACTGATGTAGCAAAGCATTTGCAACTTGTTCAAAGAAATGAGAAAGTGCTTTTTTGATGTTCACGAGTGACACAATGATGAAGATTGAACAAGTAGTTATGAGAATTTTCATTCTGATCTGAGAAGTGAACCAAAGCAACTGAGAAAAACTGTAAATGATAAATATTACATTCATTAATATTAAACTTTACCTAATTATGTACCTACCTTTGCATATTCCCCACACCAGGTGATCAAGTGATTAATGTTATAAATAATGCATAACTACCATTACCTTACCTTTACTGTACCTCTTGCAGGCCTTACTTACCTTGATTTTATTTACTTACCTTGTTCCGCTGTACCTTTAAGAGATTTGACCAGATACTTAGCCTGCAGGTTGTCACCATGTCTGTAGCTGTGTAGATATTCAAAAACACATGTTAATAACAGAGAAAGTGCAAAACATATTCAAACTTTAAGAATTTATACAATGAATCAATATCAGTTTCCTCAAGTGGTGTACCACAACAGCAAGGAAACTCCCACTTCTACTCCCACTATATCCATAAAACTCTGTAATATGGCCGAACATGCAGTCAAAATACAGTGGAGGTAATAATTATTTCATAGTTTTCAATGTTTTGACGTACAACTTTAAACATGTATCAAGTTAGCTGATTCCACTGTTTCCCCCACCTCAAAGCAGAAAGGAGGAACTGATCAGTGAAATCACCTGGTGGAGTTTTTTGGTTGAAAGAAAACCTGCAGCCTCGGCCCTTCTTCTTCAGTAGTGATAATAATAATGATAAAAACACTAATGATAAAAAAGAAGAACAAGGTGGGTGACATGCAGCTGCATGACTGCACGACTGTCCCAATCCAGCGATGCAGGAGCATACAGTTGACTCCACAGCACCGCTAGCACTACTGGCCTGGCTCGGGTTCACGTCTGCTTTTAAAAAGACGAACTCGCTCTCCGTGTGCAAAAATATACGACCAACTTTGCCGCTATGAAGATATTGGTACGCCTCTGTGCTCTTGTAGTTCTTTATAGCCACACCATCGATGCCGAGGGACAACATAAATTAAAAATGTCTCCATATGACATCTCCGGCCTCTTTCTCATGTCATCCACCCACGGTGACATGATGGATGGATGGGGGAACTCGAGACCGTCGTTTCTCCTGATGTGTGTTACCGTTTGTTCCCATTTTTGAACACCCGGTGTCACTTTTGTTGACATCTCGATGCCTTTACTCTGCAGAGCTGGCTACCGGCAACTGTAAACAGGAAGTTGGATGACATAATGCAGAAGTCATGATCGTCAAAATGGGCGGAGGAAATAAGGAATAAAACTCATCTTAAGGTGTGTAGTTCCAGCAGGCGTATATCTAAAACTGAGACTTTTTGTATCACTTAGAAACTCCTTACAGTCTCGTAAGAAAAGTGAAACAGAGAAAAATGTACACAAACACATAGTTTGCATTACAAAATGATTGTGGTCTTACATCACATGTCCTGATGATATTTGATGGATCTTTGCCTGATACGTAGTGTTGCAGACCAAGTAGGACAGCCACCCTTCTCCTCTCATTTGTTTCCTAAAAGACAAAAAGACATGCAGTAAGAAAAAAAAATCCAAACCACCACAAATGATGGCTAATTTTCTATCATCCACACTTTCACTTACATCTTTAGCAAGATAGTCCAGAAGTTCTTTGAGTGACTGCTTCTTTCCAGACTTGGTTCCTGCTTCGTGGAGCTCCAGCAGTCTTTGGACCAGGTCGTCAAGTCCATCGAGAAAAGTTTCCAGAAGGTCTGTGGTGACCATTCTCTTGAATTCTGCCCTTACCTGAGGAGACAGAAAATGATCTACGTGTTACTCAATAGAACACAGTCCACAATGTCTAATAGAAAATGATTAAAATGTATTTGTGTAATTAACCCTTGGGTACAATTTAAACCTTTGCAGGTTGTTCTAATTCATGGCCTTTTGAGGTCACCAGCTCACAAAAAATGCTATAAAAAAATAACAGATTGTTTTTTGTATTTCTATTTGGATCAAATCATTCAACCAACTTTAGTTTTAATCGAAAATACCAAATATATAATTATTTATTTTTTAATAAGCCTTTCAATGACAAATAGATTACATGAAGTCACTGTTTTTATTCAAAACAAATAAAAAACACAAAATATGACTTATATCCACCATAATAAATGTTCAAATGTTCATAAAAGATCAGGCTTAGATATACTAGAATTGGTCACAAATTTGATTTTAATGCATTATATATATTTTAGTGTCAGAATCACAGTTTATGAGCTTTGAGGTCAGTAGAGTACAGAAATGTCCACTCACAAAACGTGCTATAGAAACATAACAGATTCATATTTTTGATTTTTCTTTAACTCAATTCATTTAATCAATTCAAGTCCTAATAACAACACCAAATGTGTAATTATTTATTTTAATCATTTAAATGCCATTTTAATTACTTCAAACATGAACTCGAAATTGGCATTAAAAGTGTTATAACAAAATAAATAATGAAATATTTGGTATTTTTATTAGAGCTGAAGATGATTGAATAATTTGAGGAAAAAAAGAAGCTAAATATTAATTTGTTCTATTCCTATAGCAGGTTTTTGTGAGGACATCTTTGTCCTCTGGTCTTTTAATGAAGAGATGTCAAAAAAATCACACATTTTTATTCAGAGTTATTGGAGGCTGACCACAGTCATGGATATGTCAAGGTTAGTAAACCCACTGACTTTGGTGCATGACTTTTTTGTCTGAAGCATGTATTTTAATTTTTACTCCCTTATGTCTACATTTGGCTGTTAAAAGCCACCGAGGTAACTGCTGTAAAAAGAAATCAGATAAATATTTGTTTCCCATCTTCTGCTTAGTTCTCTCCATCAGGCTCAAGCCTGTTCAACAGTAATTATGTTTTTTTAATTACTGATTTTTACCCTTTAAATGTCACTTTCATAGGGTATGTCGCTGAATTAGAAAAATAAAAACAGAATGGCAAATTTTCAATGTTAAAATGATCAGAGACCAGAAAACTTTTAGATTCTTTCACAGTCTTGTAAATGTCAAAGGTCAATAAATATAATTTTACTTGCATTTGTTTTCTGCAGCATCATATTTTAACTTTATTTCCTTATGTTCTGTTTTGGCTGTTTAAAAGTCACGACTTTAGCTGCTGTGAAAATAAATCAGAAACATAATTAATTTATTTTGTTTTCATCCTTTTTTTAAATTCTATTAAAAATAATAAATATTTTTTAAAACATGTGGATATTATGGAAATGTCATTTATTTGGGAAAAAACACACAAATGATTTTTAATATAAAAAATGATCAGACACTGGAGACAAGACTGACAGCACATAAAATACCTTCAGCCTCTCATCATTTTAATATGGAAAATCATTCATGTTGTATTTTTCACTAAATCCATGACATATGTAATGAAATAGGTATTTAGAGGGCTAAAAGACTTTTTTTTAATTCTATATTTTACATAACGGCTGAGCTTGAACAGATCTGAAAGAAAACAAATTGTATCTGATATGTTTCTACAGCAGCTAAAGTTGAGGCTCACAAACAGCTGAAACAGGGTCAAAGGGAGAATCCCCAAATTTGGGACAGCTCCTATGAAATTGGCATTTAAAGGTTAAATTGCATATTTTTTTCAAATATTCATCGTTTTTGATCAGGGCTGAGCTTGATGAAGAGAACCGAGCAAAAGAAGAGGAAAAAACATTAAATATAAGTGTAAGCGGCACCTGCAAACAGCACCATGCACAAACAAAAAACTTGAACATAACACAAAACCATTAGCTATTAGGCACTCACTCACCTACAAACACGTCACATGCACAAAGATGTTGTTAGCTGTCTATACTGTATTTTAATTTTATTTAAGTGCCCTGGGGTGAAGTTCAGCGAGGTTAACTTGTAGCTTTCCTTGACAGTAACAGGCAATTGGCGTGTGTCACAGCCAAAAGCCGCCGAGGTTTGTGTGTATGAAATAGCTAAAAAAAGGACATGGCTATTTACTGACACACAATGCTACTCCTGAGGGTCCGTGTATAAAGTATAATTCATTGTTGTTGCTCGGCTTGTAAATAGAAAACACTCGTTTTCGGGGGTATTCCCTATTTCACTGACGCATAGAGTGGAATGCAATTCGGCGCAACACAGCGGCGCCAAGCGACCGCTTTTCCCTTTATCCAACTTGTACAATGAAAATTGAAAATAGGAAGTCCAGGGGCGGAAGTGCCTTCAAAGTAAAAGCATCGCGTTTCGAACGATGCATGTTGTTTGAGACGACGAAGTTTAAGGAGGGGAAATTAACAGTCACAGCAATTTCCTACACAATTAACATCATTCATAATTAATATACGGTGATATTTTGACTTCATTTTCACGATGGAGCCTCGCTGATTTTCACAATAAGGGCACTATGTTTTGATGACCCAAACGTCATGATAGACGTAGGTCACGTGACGTATGTTGTCTCCCTACTACGGACTCATTCCCGACTGAATGTTTAAATGTCAGCAGTGTGCCCCGTTATTGACCTCGGAAGACACCCGACAAAAACAATAAAACGAGCTAACTGTAGCGGCTAATTACCTGCCGTGGTGTAAATAGTTTTTTTTCAGCTCATGGCAATTTTTTATCTCCTCCAAGTCTGTGTCGGTTGTTGACTGTCGAGATTTATGGTGGAGGTAAGTTCACTGGGCCCGCTGTCATCAGGCTGAGAAGTGTTTTATATCCTGAGAACTTATAGCAAATATGGTTGTATATGTCCTTTGTCCCTTGGCCAGATTTTGGACATTCAGTCCCTCATAAGATTAAAGTAATTCTGATTCAACAGTAACTTTATTGACAAACGACACAAAAGTCCTTATTTTAATGAAATAAATCATAAACTTGTAAGACATATTCATATTTTATTTTTCATGAAAAGAACATTTGTCCCTGGGGGTCACTGTCATTTCCCCCACACACCACAAAATGTAATTTCAGGGTTATTTTTATTTATTCTTTTTTATGGTGTAAAATACTTGCAGTCACAACAGTTGACCTATGACAGGGAGCTCATGGCAGGAGAGCAGCGTAAGCTCTGTGGAAGAAAGAGAAAAAAAAGAGAAAAACAAGGAAAAGTTTTCCAAACCATGAGTAGGTTAAAAGTCCTCATTTCCAAACCACTCATATTTCCTTTGATTGTACTAATAATAAGAAAAATACCATTTATGCTGTGTTTTGAGTTTGTATTATGTCAAAGAATTTCTTTTTAAAAAAGATAAAAACATTGTCATTTCCATCAATTTATTTATTGTGATGGAAAAGACATGTTGAGTGACAAGGTTAGTGTTATAAATGCATTTTTTTGGCTTATATTGCTTAATATGCTTTGTATTAAATTGAGCAAAACACTCCAACTCTATTTTATGCTTTATATATACACAAACTACAAAAAAAAAGATGTTTAAATGTGATACCATATGTTTTGTAGATGGCATGCAACACCACAGCAGAAAGATCACAAGCATATGGATAGATAATGACGGATACAGGAATGGATCCATATGAAAGTCTGGCAGTTTGTGTAAACTGTATATCACTAATTACACAGTGATTAATGAATGTTGATGTTCAAGATTGATAATGCAAGTGTTTTCTTGAAAACCACTTTTTTGGGGTGTGATGTAAATGATGTTTTCCTCTGAATGCTGGACTGAAATTGCTGAAAACATATAATATTTATGTAGTTTTATTACAATAACCATCAATTAATGTCTGTACACATTGTGAGAAAGTAGAGCAAATCAATATATTTCCAAAAATATGTGGTCTTTGGCCCACAAAAGTTGGAGGACTGGAGTTAAAATGAGAGCTACATGCAAAACCCTGTTCATCTGTGGTTGAACCATGGACTGAAGACAACATCACAGTAAAGAGCAAAGACTAACTTTGGTCACTTATTTTTATAATGCAGTTGTCCTTTGAGACATCTTTTTTAAAGAACAAAAATGTTCTTTTATTACAGAGACTCCAGAGGACAGGTTGGAGAGCATGTGACACCAGGGAAGACAACTGCGGATGGAGTGTCCCTCAACTGGGAGGCTTTGGAGGCAGCTTCACCACATGGGCGGTTCGCTTTTCAGTATGAAGTGAAGAACAAACACTTGCTGGGTGGTGGGTCTTTATAGACACTGAAAGAAATCAAGATTAGTTTTATAATTTGCATAAATCAGTGACAACATACAGAAACCAGCTTCACTCTTCTCTGAGAAAGAGTGCAGAAACTGAAAAAAAAGCACCACCCAGTGAAATTGTAGGTGTCTTATCAGAGAGATGTGACAAGAAAACTCACATCTGGACAAGCAATTGTCAATAAGACTGTGGGACCGCTGTTAGTTTTATGCTGAACCACATGGTGGGGCATCATCATTAGTACCCAATTTCAGTCCAGCATTCAGAGGAAAACATCATTTACATCACACCCCAAAAATGTGGTTTTCAAGAAAACACTTGCATTATCAATCTTGAACATCAACATTCATTAATCACTGTGTAATTAGTGATATACAGTTTAAACAAACTGCCAGACTTTCATATGGATCCATTCCTGTATCCATCATTATCTATCCATATGCTTGTGATCTTTCTGCTGTGGTATTGCATGCCATCTACAAAACATATGGTATCACATTTAAACATCTATTTTTTTTGTAGTTTGTGTATATATAAAGTATAAAATAGAGTTGCAGTGTTTTGCACAATGTAATACAAAGCATATTAAGCAATATAAGCCAAAAAAAATGCATTTATAACACTAATGTTAAATATTACCATCACAACATGTCTTTTCCATCAAAGTAAACAAAGTGATAGAAATGACTGTTGTGGAAATGACAATGTTTAGCTTTAAAAAAAATCTTTTTGGCATAAAACAAACTCAAACACAGCATAAAATGATATTTTTCTCATTATTTCTACATTCAAAGGAAATAAAAGCTGTTTGGAAATGAGACCTAATAAACCTTTTCATGGTTTGGCAAAACTTTTCCTTGTTTTTCTCTTTTTTCTCTTTCTTCCATAGAGCTTATGCTGCTCTCCTGCCATGAGCTCCCCTGTCATAGGTCAACTGCTGCAAGTATTATACACCAATAAAAAAGAATAAATAAAAATAACCCTGAAATTACATTTTGTGATGTGGTGGAAATGACAGTGACCCCCTGGGACAAGTGTTCTTTTCATGAAAAATAAAATAATATGTCTTACAAGTTTATGATTTATGTCATTAAAATAAGTACTTTTGTGTCGTTTATCAACAAAGTTATACTGTTGAATCAGAATTACTTTAGTCTTATGAGGGACTGAATGTCCAAAATCTGGCCAAGGGACAAAGGACATATAGTTAAAAACTTTCATACAACCATATTTTATATATTTAAAATAGTCTTTTATGTATCAAGAATGTGTAGCATAAATTAAAAATGACAAAGGTGTTTTCGCTTATTTCTGTCTGGGACACATATTCTTTGACAGCTGGAGAATCACCCAAATATATATACACACACACGTGTGTTTATATTTAATTTATACACATATTAAAAAAAACAAAAAAGGAAGGTAAGAAAGAAAGACAGGGATATAAAACACTTCTCAGCCTGATGACAGCGGGCCCAGTGAACTTACCTCCACCATAAATCTCGACAGTCAACAACCGACACAGACTTGGAGGAGATAAAAAATTGCCATGAGCTGAAAAAAAAAACTATTTACACCACGGCAGGTAATTAGCCGCTACAGTTAGCTCGTTTTATTGTTTTTGTCGGGTGTCTTCCGAGGTCAATAACGGGGCACACTGCTGACATTTAAACATTCAGTCGGGAATGAGTCCGTAGTAGGGAGACAACATACGTCACGTGACCTACGCCTATCATGACGCTTTGGGTCATCAAAACATAGTGCCCTTATTGTGAAAATCAGCGAGGCTCCATCGTGAAAATGAAGTCAAAATATCACCGTATATTAATTATGAATGATGTTAATTGTGTAGGAAATTGCTGTGATTGTTCATTTCCTCTCCTTAAACTTCGTCTCAAACAACACGCATCGTTCGAAACGCGATGCTTTTACTTTGAAGGCACTTCCGCCCCTGGACTTCCTATTTTCAATTTTCATTGTACAAGTTGGATAAAGGGAAAAGCGGTCGCTTGGCGCCGCTGTGTTGCGCCGAATTGCATTCCACTCTATGCGTCAGTGAAATAGGGAATACCCCCGAAAACGAGTGTTTTCTATTTACAAGCCGAGCAACAACAATGAATTATACTTTATACACGGACCCCTGAGGCGCTGACTGCAATGTTATCAAACATAAGTCATAGCAAGCACCATGAATGTGCTTTTGATACATACATATTTCATATTCGTCCCAGCTACCTGTCATTCGTTTTAATTAAAGTTATAAAAGTTCACCCGGTTATGGTTTATTTAGGTTCCCCTCCACTACCACTGCTCGGCATTACTAAGTTGTTGTATCAGTGTTCTGTTTTTAAAAATGTCCCCGCGAAATAAAGTCTTTTCTTTACAACCATATTTACAAATTGTGTTGCATTACTGACCTTCATCCACTCGCTCCTCTCTCTCGATGTCCAGACAGCACCGTCACGTCGCCATCGGTCGGGTCAAGCGTGCAGACAGAAAGTAGTCCTCGGCCACTTGACTTTTCACGTCCTCCATCTGCTGTTTTCTACAGTTAATAGGCAACAGAAACCGGATGGAGCGCCTGCTTAAGTGTGTGAAAAAGTGTAATCATAATTATAAGTCCTTTATAAGATGATGTCCAAATTTATGGCACTATTTGTACCTCGCATTAATACTGCTGCTATAGCCAGTTTATAAGTGATCCGGTTACCATTTTTAAAATCACATTGTCAACTTGTGGAAACACATTTAAATTGACATTTAATTGAACTGGCTTACAATGTTGAGTTACAATCCCCAAAAACTCATAAAATTAAGTTCAATTGTTCAAACTCATTGTGTTTACTTAAAGTAACTTATATAAATAAGTTATGACAACTAATAGAGCTCGTCACTTTTAGTGGGCGGTCTTTCTGGAGCAATGTCGTGCATGTATACTGTGTGTCACAGTTAGAGCAAAGCAACCATGGAGGTGAGTAGTACTGAGTGAAGGTCATCTATGTTTTCAGTTAAAGTTGATTATATCAAAAATAGAGATTCAGTTAGTGCTATGTGGAGGTTTTTATAGTGTAACATTACTTTGACCTTCTGGAAATTTGAGTTTAAAGTGAAACTTCAGGTTGTATTTAGAAAGCAATCGAGAGACGTGATAATGATGTTTTCAGGAGAGTTTGTCTGTCTGAACAAAATAACTCAAAAAGTTATGGATGGATTTGGATGAAATGTTGAGGAAATGTTCAGCATGGGAAAAGGAAGAACTGATTACATTTTGGTGTTGATTCAGATCAGAGTCTGGTTGAAAAATGTGATTTTTGTGAATAACTACTGAACTTAAATAGATATTATGATGAATTTAATTGCTAATGGTGTTTTCATGGTCAAGGAATCTAAATTTAGATGATTTAGATAAAAGAAAAGCAGGACTAATTTTATGGTGAAAATCACAATATGTCTGAGCACATGGCGGAGGTCTGTGCTCTCCGCGTGCTTTTCTAGTGATACTTATGTTGCCAAGCTAGCTTAGAAAAATGTATTGTAAAGGCATCAAGTATTCTTGGTTTAAGATACCTAGCCTAAAGAGTCTTTATTTTAATCTTGTTTGACTTTGTCACGTGGGAATGTAAAAACAAAAATGATGGGACAATTTTTGTTGAAGTGCATTTCAAATGTACATTGAACATTTTGTTATGGAAAGTATCCAATAGACTTCAGGCAGTTTCAACCAAGGTAAATTTAAATATTGGTGAAGAATATGAGTACAAATATCAAATCTTATATTACATGCAACTGATAATGTTTAAATAATAGAGAAGGTTACAGGAATGTAATTCCTCATTACAGGAATGGTTTTAGTGTTTTAGAGGAACTGAGTGACAATAAGAGTCCAGTTTTCAATTTCTCTAAATTTATGTGTAGTGTAGTGTGCAGAAGATGTATTGTGTGCCCTGATTTATTTCTTTTTGTATTTTTATCCAGCAGAACCCGAACTTTTCTCTGTCCAGGGTGCCGCAGTCACCTGACCCTGACGTGGCGGCTTTGCGACAGTCTTGTGAGCTTTCATGTGTAAGTACTAAAAGAGTTTGAATTTACAGAGTTACAGTATGTGTGATATTTTTTATGGGTTAGAACTACAGAATGGCAAGAATTTAATTTACTGAATAATTGATTTAAACCCTAAAAGAGGGGCACATTTTTAAGGTTGTATTTCCTGAGAGTATTATTTAAATATCTATCATGTTCTAAATGGAGACAGATATCTGTTTTTGTTGTGAAACTTCTGTGACATAAAGAAGCAGTGCTTGATGTGGTCAGAGATAATGTACAGTACTGCATTTCTTTACAGATGTAACATATTAGAGTTACAGTAAATGTAACATAACAGTCATAGGGATGTTTTCATTAGTGTGTAATTAACTGATTATTAAAATGGTTTGATTAAACTTCAAATGCCTGTCTTTGGATCGATATAAAAAGTGTGTCTACTGTTCTAAAAGTTATTGTTAGTTTGTTGATTGGATGGGTCAAATTGGTTTTTTTTTTTTACCCATGTGTTTAAAATGTATTTTAGAGAGAGTTAAAGGCTTTGAGGTATTTGATCTTCCTCAGAACTCATCCAGAGTTCTTTCTTTCACTGTTTCTTCCATTATTCAATGATGTTTTCCTTTTGTTGTCATTTCTTTCAGTACAAGTGTTTGAATGGTGCGGTAGCAAGAAATGCTCTATATGAAGAGTTGGGGGGTTGGGCTGACCAGGCTCTTCGGCAGTAATACGAGAGCGGAGGCTGAAAAAGATTGAGGCTATTCGGAGGAGGAGGGCTGAGGATGAGCTAGAGAGAATGAGGGAGGAGCTGAGGAGACAACAGGAGCGTATGGAGGCGTTGGAGGCCAGCCTGGCCCTGCAGAATGATGGTGAATATTGTATATTCTTTTTTTGAGTCTTTGTTTTTAAAAAGATTGATCATGAATGATTATGTATTTAATAATTATATTTGTGTTTTCATGTTTGGCTGATGTTGAAGGACGATGGGAACCGCCTGGGGAGCTGGGGGAGAGGGTGGGATTTGATTTTTTTATTTTTTTTTGTTAAATTTTTTTATGTTCATTTAGTGTTTCGCTTTGTTTAATAAAAAAGTTCATATTTTCAGTTGGTTGTCTGGTTTAGTTGATTTTAAATGTTTTCATAGCTTTATACCATAGACCATATGACATGAATTCTGGTTCTTCTGGAGTGAACCTCAAGCAGACACTTGACTAACAGCAAGTTTGTAACACTTCTGCATTGTCTCACATTTTTAGACTGGAGGTTGCTGCTTGGTTTAAACTGTGATTTAAAGTAAGGGCTGCTGTACATCTGACTTGGTAACATTGAAGGCACAACATGTTGTAGGGTTTGAGTAAAAAGGGTTTAAAAGTTTTGTTAATTGGAAAGATAGAAGGATAAATAGCTAAAGGAAAAATAAGTCCTAATAATTATAAGATAAATTGAGAGCTATTTTTCAAAACAGTAATGATGGCAAATTATTTTAAAAGGGAATTAAAAACATTTGTTGTAATATTTGGAATATTAGAAAGTTTAGTTTGATATGTGTTTATTGGAAGGTAATTGTCTTGTGTAAATTATTAAAATGTGAACTAGAATATTCCAATATAAAAGTCTATTTTAAAAGGGTTCAAAGACATTTCTAAAATGAATCTATAAATGTGAAAAAATGTAAGCATTGGGCATGTGAATTGAATAACATGTTAATTTTGTAATAAAGAAAAAAAGAATATGCATGTCTTTTTCTAGGTTTCTATCTAATAATTTAGAGAAATATTTACAGTCACTTATCTAATGTAAATTGCCATAATATAGTATTCTAAGAAATGGCTTACAAGACATTGATTATTTGTTTGTGTGCTGAAATGAAGGCTTTTTAAAAGAGTTATTGACATTTTGGTGCAACATGAATGAGATAAACAGAGAAAAATGTGGGTTTAAATATACTGAGTGCAAAGGAATGTGTGAGGTGGTTTTCAAACATTGATTTAGGACTCTTGAAAAGGTGGATTTTACAGACATGGGGGAAATGCATGCATGTATTCCAGAAAAGTAAAAAAAAAGTTCAAAATCACATTTTATTTGTCTTAAGAGATGTGTTGTTTTTTAAAGGTGCTATGAGGAGAATCTATTACCGGTGAAATAAAGACTCTGCTACCCATGAGCACGCACGCCGACTGTTGTAATGCTGCCTTCCAGTAACCTCGGAAATGGGAGTGACATCATCTCCGACTTATTGGCGTTCCCATTGGAGTCAGAAAAAACATGCCAATCTACCAGGCTATTGTTAGCTGTTGTTAGCACGCCCTGCGTTATAGTATGAAGAATGTGATTACCACTATGGCAGCATTTTTGTAAATATAAGTCTAGCAATACTATGTATACAGCTGATCTAGAGCGACACACCCCAGTCAGAAGTGCAAATAAATGGATTATTACAGGAGCTAAATAACTGTTCACACTGGGGGCATCCATCTTCCATTGTCATCTCGGGGTGGCGAGGTTTCACCGAGTTCCCAGTAGGAAATTCAGACGTCGGGGAACTTTCCAGTTGCAGTTTCCTACTCGGAACTCAGAACTTCCTACTTCTGACTACAACTTCAACACAACAAAGACGTGAAGCCAAATGGTGTGTATGTTATAGTAAATGCAGCTCGGCCCTTCGTCATAACTGTGCTTTGCTTTCCAACTTCTTTTTTCAACAACTTACAGGATGCAAAGCGACGAGGTAATGTATCTCTTTCTAGTTACGTAGCAGTAGTTTTTGATGTGTGACAACAAGCAACTTTTGTAAAACTTAGTATCATAGTTGTAGCCGGCTATATATGGCTACTTACGGCCCACTGCTCTAAGACATGTAATACAAATAATAAAATAATATACATTTGCTCGTTTTAATGGTCTTGACCCCGAAGTTGAGTATCCAGGCCAGTCCAGCCCTGTCCGACCTGACCAGAAGGCTAAGGAATAGCATTTATAGATAACCTATTTTGATGCTATAAAACTCATCTTAAAGTGTGTATTTCCATCAGGCATATATCTAAAAGACTTTTTTGTAATTACTTAGAAACTCCTCACAGTCTCTTTAACTGAATATGCCACGATTGAACTGAGGAAAAAAAAGAAGAAATGCATCATAAATTATCAAGTGCTTTTATTTTGTTAATTTTATGGTCTTTAAGTTCCTGTCTCTGATTTTTCTTGATTTAATCTTCACGCGAGAAAACCTTACAGGAGACGTGTTTACCTATACTGCTCCCTGATTGGTCGACTTTAATTAAACTGATTGTTCTGAACAGGACCTAAGGTGATATAAAGAGTAGCCTCGTCTTTAAAGGTGTACTCAGCGATCTTCTAATCTTCTAATCAAATGCACTATTTGTGAAATTCACCGTATGTCTCCTCTTCATCCACAAGATGTCCCCACTGACAGCATGTTGAAATAAAATCTGGTCTCAATATACAGCCTTGACTCTGAATTTCAGCAGGTAAACACTGTGGCTCGGACCGAGTTACTAAAACAAAGTAAACCCCCCCCACGTCCAGGGGGCGATCATACTCATGCGCAGATCAGACAGAGGGAGAGCCTTAGTTTGCGTAGCGTGCGCAGTTAGCGTAAGAGAGAGATACAATAGTTGTGGTAGCAATGACTGAAAACAGCCCAAAGAAAGAGGTCAGAGGAGTGAAAAGTGGAAAAGAAGGGCTATGACCAAAAGAGCAAAGACCCGGGTCAACATTGGTGTTGCTTTCCGATGGTGGAGGGAACTCCGCCAATTGAAAGACCTGAAAATAGACGCGGATGTCGCCGTCCGTCTGCTGGATAGGTAAGCTAAGCAACATTAGCTTCATGGTGCTTCATGTAACAGTAACAGCCGTCGGACATTCATCTTATTGTCTAATCTGCCAAAATGTACTGTTGTTGTGATGTTTTCAATAATGACAGTCGAGTTGTCTTGACCAGTGTTTCCTTAGCTATGTCAGCTACGCAGTTTCTACGGCCGTTTCCATGGCGATGTACATCCATCAGCTTTTGGGAGGCGGGTCTAAATTCGAATATAAACAAACCCTCCTCTCGTTTTCTCCCACATCGCTGACTACACCTTTAACTTCCCTCTTTACTGATTTCGTCAGAGCGAGCTAATGAGCCTTGGCCGACAAGCGACCCAATCTGAGTTAAAACAGTGAATTTCCAGAACCTCCAAGGACCTTAAATCCTTATTTTATTCCTCTCTCTTCCCTCTTCTATCTTCTGTCTCTTTTTCTTTGATTGATTGACAGCAGGACTCCTGCTAACTAAGGACTAAACGGATAACAATGAAGTTTGAAGTAAATATAACACCACAGAGCGGCAGGGGTCACTGCTGCTTCTGACGACTCTATATAAAGATATAAACGTGGAAATAGCGCTAAAAAATCTCTGAGACCCACTGGATATTTACATTATGATGTGCATCATAACAATGAAAACATACAGTCAGATGATAACACACGTCTGTAAACACTGGCAGATGATTAAATTAAACGCAGCCTGTCCTCTTCCACTCGGTGCAACAGGTTGCAGTCTCTGTTAATTTTCGTGTAAATTATTAAATTGATAACTTGATAAATTCATGTTTATTCTGTAAGGTAGTTTTAGTATTTCACTGTTGATAAATGAAGGTTGTCAAGCATGTAAACCCACTAAGGGATTACAACCAATAGTTGCTTTATGGACGGAATTCCGTGCGCAGAACCGGTGTGTGATTAAATCAGCCCTAACCAAGGCGTTTATTGATGTTATTCTTCTTGGTAAACTTACAGAATCACTTCTCTAGTAATTATTTCAGCACCTATGCGCACGTGTTTGTGTGTATGTGCTCATTGGGGCGGGACCCAGCTGTGTGCGATTCAGACAACAGAAGGATTGTAAGCGTGCGACCATGTAGACAGTAATGACATGCAGCCGATTAAAAAGATAATATTATTATTTACCATTTTATCAGGGGGCGCCTCTAATGAAATGGTAGGAGAAACACTGTCGTTTTCACATATAAAACAAATATCCTATTTTTCAGGCGTGACAGCTTTTATTTTGTCGTGGCGGTGCGTCACGATCGATTACATGTCGGGGAAACCCAGTGTTATACATCTCATGAGTGATGTTTATGTTATGTCATTGTCCTAGTATATTGCTCTGTATTGCTTATTGTATTTAAATTATTGTAATATCTTGATCTTAAAAATGTAGAATCAGAAATTATTACCCTTTGTAACATGTACTTGAAAACATACAAATGGTACTGCAAATAAATATATTGTCTGTTTTTCTGTCTGTTCCATTTATGTTATCTTCAAGGCCAAACTTCAGGGCTACCGACACGACAAACTGAAAAGAAAGTCTCCGGTGGACTGCACAGCCCAAGAAGAACTACAGCTGAAGAGAAGCATGCTGAATCTCATGGAAAAAGCAGAAAAACAAAACATGGAGAATCTCAACACACTTACCTCAAACATAGCTCAGCTCACTACCACAATCACTCAAGGGTTTAACCTTCTGAATCAAATGCTTCAGCCACTTATCCATTCACCATATTACACGCCACAAGCCCAAACTAAAACACAGTTGCATAACGCCCCGTCCAGGCATAGCCCATCATACACAATGACAACTCCACAACCAGATACCACACAACATGGGTTCTCCTACAGGCAGGCTCTCTTCCATGAAGACAATGATTAATGAGTAAATACTGGTTCAGGTGGGAATGCATTGTTAGAGTTTTTTGAATATTGTTAAGGTTTGCCTACTTCGTTTACAGTTTTGTATTCGCATATGTTACTCATGTTGCACACAAGACAACATTGAATGTATAGATAAACTTTTATGTATAGTGTATATATCCTACATGTGAGATTGCACTATTATTGTACTTTCTACATTGTTATCCTAAATGTGGGTGTTCAGGTATTTGATTGCACTATTATAGTTCTTTCTACATTATAATTTATGTTGCATATAAAGCCACTGAATTTACAGTGTAAACATATCAAGTGGGTTATATTATTTGATACTGCACTGAATGCCTTATTTTTGTATAAAGTTAAATAAGTTGGTTAAGAATAAGACATAAGTTTTTGAACTTCTGTGAGTCACAGATCTACATTATCAGGACAGCCAGGTAAATGTAGAGTTTTGTGAGTAAATTAAAACACTTGGAGCAAAATTGGCATTTCTTTGATTGTTTTATCATGTTGATTTTGCAAGGGAACTAACATGACCAACTTTTGACAGATGTGGAAAACAACTACATAGACATGCCTTTCAATACATATGCAGAACAAGAGAAAAAGAGCAACTGCCTGTCACTACTGCTGATGTCACAAGTTTTAAGGGTCAAAAAACTTTGTGAGCACCCTTCTGACTCTCTTCCCTTCAGCCTCATTACAGTCTGTGCGATAATGGTTAGACTCTGTGGGAGGCTGGAATTCCCTGTCGAACTGAATGGCCTCAATCACTCTGCTGTCATCCACTGTGTCTTTACAAGCTTCACAATAGTTATGTAAAACAAAGCAAGCATAAATCACTGAAGGGAGGTCATTCATATTTATGTCCATAGCTTTTCTAAGTGCTCCAAACCTTGCCTTTAGACACCCAAAAGAACATTCAATTGTCATTCGGCTTTGGCACAGAGACAAACCAAAAGAATGTTCCTGAGGGGTGCAGCCACCACTTGCATATTCCTTCGTAAGGTAAGCCATTAGGGGATAAGCTGGGTCTCCAAGCAGAAATACTGGAACAGGGTCTTCATCTTCCACTATTCGTTTCTTTAAGGCAGGGATACAGCCAGTCTTGAAATGAGAGTTCAACATGGAATTGGCGAAAACTCGAGCATCATGAACGCTCCCAGGCCACTTGATCACAACATCGATGAATTGATATTTGTAGTTGCATGCGGCTTGGACATTGCTTAATATCTCCCTTTCTATTGATGTAGTCCATAGAATTAGAGGTTGGTTGTTTAATTTCTATGTGTGTCCCATCGATCGCTCCTAGGCACTGTGGCATACCGTGAGCATGGTAAAACTCTGTGACCAGTTCTTCCACTTCAGGTTCCGAGAATGGCAGTCTTATGTACTGTGGACCAAGATGGTCTGTTATAGCCCTGCAGACCTGAATGAATGAAAGAATGAGTTATTGTTTTTATGCTCAGTGTACACTAAAGAAGAACAAAATAAATTCATTTAAATATTCCATAAAGATCATATATATATATATATATATATATATATATATATATATATATATATATATATATATATATATATATAAAGATATATACATACATATGTATGTGTGTATATTTACATATATACATATATACATGCATGTACATATATATGTATATATATATACATATACTTTTATAATATATTTAGAGAGAGTGATAAATATAAATCATTGATAAATATAAATCATTGATACACTTCTTTCACTAGAATTTCTGCAAACTTAGGACAATGAAAAAGTCTGATATCTACATTTGATAGATATCACCACACACACACACACACACACACACACACGTACTCCTTCTTACCTTCCGTACGATCTTGGAGACGCACAGTGGGGACAGGCCAAAGGCGTTAGCCGTCTTCCTCATTCTTGCTTGGTCACTGAGGTAATAGAGTGTACAGGTTACTTTTTTCAATACGTCGGCTGGAGATCGCATTACAGTCGCTTCACCTTCTATATGAGGGCGAAGAAGCTCAGCCAAAGAAATGAGTGATGTCCTGGACATGCGAACGTTGAACTTCCACTCCTCATCAGCCATAACGCCTGCCACGAAATTGTCCCACCACTTTGCTGGTCCGACCCGGTCTGACCCAAAACCGGCGTTTCTTGTGATGTTTAAACCATGGACGCTTGGGACAATCTAATAATACTGAGTGCAGCAGATGCCGACGTTGCGCAGCAGTGGAGTGGCTTCGATGCAACATTACATTCATTTGTTGAGCTGTAATGAGGGCAAAAAGTGCAAAGAACAGAGAAATAGCGTGGCAAATGTCGGCTGTCACAATCTCAGCTTCAGCCTCAGCCTCATCCGCAGCCTGTCACTCCCTGCTGCACTCTAATCAGCCGAACTCAACTCACCTGTGTTCCTGCTCTCAGCTGCACCTCGTCTGCTGCAATCAAGCCAGCTACAAAAGCCCCAGCTCCACTCTCAGTCCTTGTCAGACTGTCTTCGAACTCATGCTGAGCACTCCAGACTTGTTTCCGGGATTGATCACCCGTTGCCGACAAGTTTCGTCCTAGACTTTGCCTCATACGCCTGACCCTCGGCTTGACTTCAAGGTATCGACTAGCTTCTGTTCTGCATTCATCTGCCTGTCTGAATCCCCGGCTATCGATCCTGTTCCTGTCTCCTGCCTGTCCTACGCTGTGCTATCCGTCTGGTTTCTGATCCCTGCCTGTCCTCGACTACGTGAGTTGGCCTGTATCACTTCTCTGAGTGTTCCTGAACGCCTCTGCTCATCTGTGAGTGAGTCAAGCCTCCACCGCCTTCGCCTGTGTGAGCTTCTGCCTGTACATCCCCTGTGTGGCTCAGTCAATAGAGCGCCCATCTATGAAGCCAGCTGTCGCGGTTTTGATCCCCGCTCAAGCCACAGCCTTTCTTCTCTTCAACTGTGTGAACCTCTGTTTTGGAACATCTCTGTGTGGCGCAGTTGAAAAGGCGCTCCTCTTCAGAGCCTGCTGTCGCGGGTTCAACCCCCGCTCAAGCCGCAGCTTCCTCCTGAAAAGACCACGTGGGTCACTGCCTGTACATCTCCTGTGTGGCTCAGTCGAGAGAGCGCCCGTTTTCAGAGCCTGCTGTCGTGGGTTCGACCCCCGCTCAAGCCACAGCTTCTTTCCTGTAAAACACTTTGTGAGCCTTGGTCTGCACGTCTCCTCCATGGCTCACCTGAGAGAACACTCACCTGTCATTCCCAAGTGTGCGGGTTCAAACCCCGCTTTGAAGTGTGCTTTGAATTACTGTCAAATAAAGAGTGTTCGTTGTTCACGTCCTACTGCTTGCTTCTGGGTCCTAAATACAAACGTGTCAGTCGGCCATCGTTCTTGTCGTTGGCAACCATTGCTACATTGAGCCTGAGTCTGAGAGCGAAAGTTGGAGACACTACAGTGGAGACTTTTCCTCTCAAAACAGACACTCAAGTCTGGTTGAATTTTGGATTTTACAAGGATGCAGAGGGGAAACTGATAGTGTTTGCAGGCCTTGTTTTTTATTAAAAAATGCGAGCGTCCAGCATGACTTTGGGGAACTGATGGCAGGGGAACCTGAAATTAAACACACAAACACAGCTGCCAATACAGTACAAGAAATCCATCACAAAGTTTTTAATTCATAGTTAATGCAAACCATAAACTGGATTTTCATTTCAAGTTCTTTCTATAAAAATTTATAGGCTATTTTGACACAATACGCACAGAAATAGACAAACTTATACTTTGTCTTATATTACATTCAAAAGTTCTGAATATTACAAAAACAAATTTTAATGAAATAATTTGTTTCTGCTTCTTAAAACCTTAATGGATCAATCCTCACCTAGCATTATGCTAACAAATAACACAGGGAATCCAATTGAAAAAGGGCGGAGCTAGCGGAGTGCTACACTTGTTACATGAAAATATGAAAACGGACAGTTTTCTTGAGCTCACGGTTATTTCAAAAGAGATGCAGGAGCCTTAAAAAATTATCAAAACATCATGGAGTAAGAGACAAGTCATGATAAGCTAAGCCAGTGGTTCCCAAAGTGGGCCGTGTGCCCCCCTGGGGGGGCGTAGCGCCATTGCAGGGGGGGCGCGAGGCTAAATAAAAACCATGTCCTTTGTGTTGCACTGCTAGCAAACCATGGCAAATAACAGCAGAGCTCCGGGGAAACATAAGGGCGACAGTGACGCTACAACAGACAGTACTAAGGAAAAGTCAAGAAAATATGATGACTCATATCTCGCCCTTGGCTTCACCTGTACAACGAAGAGTGGCCACGAAGAGTGGCCACAGTGTGTGCTGTGCCTGAAAGTGCTAGCTTCGGACAGCATGAAGCCAAACAAGCTAAAGCGCCACTTAGAGTCATAGCATCCTGCGCACACACACAAGCCTGTGGAGTTCTTCAGGAAGAAACTTCTCAGCTGTCGAGCACAACAGAGCACGTTTACAAACGCTACTGTTTCTACATCAAATGCGCAACTTGCCTCTTATAAAGTAGCCTACAGAGTTGCAAAATGTAAAAAACCACACACCATCGCTGAGGAATTGATATTGCCTGCAGCTATTGATATGGTTTCGACTATGATTGATGAAACAACCAAGACTGAGTCTGTGGCACGAGTCTGTGGCATGAAACAAGCCCACTGTAGCCACTGACTTATTGAAGGGCTGGAAGAAAACATATAAAAGATGTTTCATAATATTTTATTCACAGGAAATTGTTCATACTCAGACATTAAGAACTTTAAAAATGTGTTAAAAGCTGTGGCTATTGTTATTTCTACAAAAGTTTGAAGTTTCATTGAGCTTCATAAACAATAGCAGTTTGTGACTGGCAGTGGGTTTGTTATACATTTTACATATTGATGCGTATGGTCAGGGTTAGGGGGGCCTGAGGTAACTTTGATTGGCCAAAGGGGGGCCCTGCAAAAAAAGTTTGGGAACCACTGAGCTAAGCTAAAGCTCATACGGTCCAACTGAACGAGAAAATTGTCGAACATTCTATCAAACTTATTTTACACTTATTTCTGATTGATGACCTGTCTATCGTGTTAGGGTATAAAAGTGGAAGAATACCTAGCGGTATGATGCCCTGGTGGAGGCGGCGGGTGTCGCATTGCCGATGGAAGGCTGAGGAAACATTTATGTTCAGAAGAATAGCAAAATAAAATGTTAACAAAGAAAAAAAAAACATTGTCTTCAATGTGTGGTCCAGCAGTCTCCTCAGTCTATCACAAAAACCAAACAAATGCTGTTGAATGCTGCCTACATAACCTAGCAAAGATTGCCTCTACTGGGCTAACGTAAGAGATTTTTATGCTAACGTTACTTAACTGTAGTCAAGCCAGCCTCCACTCCGAAATCCCGTGTCAACTTCGCCGCCACTCAATTTGGCGGTGCCCTTATACACACAGTATTACGGTAATGCAGTGCCAGAAAAGATTTCAAAATAAAAGCTGTCTGCACGATTTCAATGGGTCTGTCTGTTAACTGATTGATAAACGATTCTTCTGTGTGTGTCATTAGTCCAACTTAAATATAAACACAGGAGCTGGAGTGTCTGGGGAGGAATTGTGAAATAAAAGCCCACTGAGTAGTCAAATATTTATTATTTTTATCTGAGGGTGTTATTAAACTATTCTTTAGTCATGATGTTTAAGTATGTACCAAATTATTTCATTGTTACAGCGGCACATCTTGTAAATCAGACCTGTGGGGTGGAAGAGGCATAAACAAAGCATTCTGGGTAAATGTACTAAATGTGAGGCACAGCTGTAGAAAAGGACACTGCAGAGCAAAGGGGAGAGGGGTTTTCTGGAAAACTCCTGGAAAGTGATTTCCAGAAAAGAGTGTGAACCCTGTCATATGAGTCCATTCTTTTAAAAGCTGCCCCTGTGATGGCTGTCAAAGGAAAAACTGTCTGTTACAGGTGTAGTAGATGAGCTCTGCTCCATCAACTCCGCCCTCATACAGGCTGTGCTGCCTGTGTGTGTCTGATTATTGGCCATAATGTCCATGTAGACCAAGAACAGGCCACCAGGGTGTGAAACCATGCAGCTGCTCCCTCAAGGCTCAAGCTCATATTTAATCAGCCTCTTCTTAAGAACATAAAACATGATGAAGCCACAGTCTCTGACTTCTGTCTGTCTCTATAGCCTACCCACAATCCCCCAGTGTCAGTGAGATGTCTGTCACTGATGGAGCCTGCTGTGTCGACGGTCACTCAGGGTTCTCTCATGTCCTGGAAAACCTGGTAATCCTGAAATATGATTGATCAATTTCCCAGGCATGGAAAACATTTGGAAAATGATGAAAAAAAAGTCAAACGTCCTGGAAAAGCTGAACAGTGAGCGATAATCCTGAAGAAGATTTCCAGAGGGTTTGAATTTCAACATTATATCCAAAAGATTTGGACACTGTTGCTGCCAGCTGCTCCCTTTATAAATCAGGTAAAGGGTTTAATCAAAGTGATAACAGGGCCAAAAGGATTTAGTTTTTGACAAAGTCCACAGTTTATATCCATGATCTGCGTAATCAAGGCTTTAAACACGGACCTCATGACTTTGAGTCATCTTCATGATAAAACCACATTCAGATGTAAAACAGCTACATTTGTAATTCCACTGCCACGATGATTACAAAACATGAATCAAACATTAACAGACAAAAATAAAAACTGACAGACCATTTAAAGTTTTTAAGTTTTTAAAGTTAAATTCACTGGTTACGGTGTCTTCTAGTCTGCAGATCTGAAAGTCTGTTATCTGTGCAGGTCTCTGTTTGTCTGAAACAGGCTGAAACACAAAGAAGGAAACAGCAAATCGCTGCTTTTTAAATGAGAATAATTAAAATTAGAATGTGTTGTTGGTTTAAACCAGGACTAGAATTATGAGCTAATAGATCTAGTCACATAGATCTGTCTCCTGTACTGATTGAGAAGAGCTGAGAGAGGACACGCCTGCATTTGGACAGAGACCTTTGAAATGCTCCCTGAACAAACATCATGTTGCTGCTGCAGTTTGTTTCTGCTGTTTTCTGAAGAGCCTCTAAAAAAGACTCACACAGGTCTGAGACAGGGGGGCTCCGTCAACGGGACGTCCCATGATGAAGACCTCTCAGGAGGAAGAAGAGCGGCTGAGACTTTAGAAGGCCTCAGATTTCAAAAAGCAAATGTGAGACTCTGTCAGACTGTTTGAGGATCTGCAGGGACCTGAACAGAGTCTGTGTGGACACGTCTGCAGAAGGACACAGCAGCAGGACGTCCCAGTCTCTGAGTCACTGACTGTTGATGAGCTCACACATGGTTAGACCTCCATGTGGCAGAGAGTCCTCTGAGGCAGAAGATGGTGATGATCGTCTTCTCAGAAACTCTGACAGTTATCAGATCCACCTGTAGGTAAAAACAGAGCCAGTGTTTAGAGCAGAGAGCTGTGAGTTGTGGTCAGAGCAGAAGAATGAATCAGGAGCCTCCAATAACTGAGCTCCATCAGTCTGAGAGCAGACAAAGCTCTGAGGACTCTCTTCAGTTCAGGCTGAAGCTGCAGCTTTGTTGGATCTTCATCTGTTTGCTGAGTTTTCACTCTGCTCTGTGTCCAGCAGACCAAAGCCTGTCACATGTTGTTCTGTAGTGGTCCAGCTTTAGGGATGGGCCCATGAGGAATTTTGGGGCCACAGTTCAGTCAAAGAAATAATCTGCTCTTCATGATCAGACTGATTCTTCTGCTCCATTTCAGCTTCATGTGTTTGATTTTTGACTTCCTGTCTTTGCCTTTTCTGTCAGATGACAGCGTTCATGTTTGTTTTTGAAGGAAAAGAGAATAAAGTGATATTTTCATCAGTGTGTTCACATGTTCAGCACATCAGCAGCAGCTCATGGTTCAGAGGTTCAGCAGGGACTTTGTCCTCGTTAGTGTTTTGGTGGTGTTGTGTCCGTGTTGTCAGACACAATGACCAGGTTTCTGTGCAAAACCATCTGCACAGAAACCATCAGGCAGAAAGAGAGAAATTCATTTTCCCTCTGAGAGACTCAAAAAACAGAAACCAGAGAGATTTATATTCTGGGATTTACGGTAAATACAACTCTCTACTTACTCCAGAGTCTCCAGTCTGTAGTTTGGATCCTTCTGAAGATCTTGCAGCAGCTTCACTCCTGAATCCAGAAGATTGTTGCCCCACAGGTCCAGCTGTCTCAGATGGGAGGGGTTGGACTTCAGAGCTGAGGCTAAAGAAGAACAGCTGATCTCTGACAAACTGCATCTCCCCAGTCTGAATAAAGAAGAGAGAATGAAGAGAAAAACTCTTTAGGATCCAATCAGATGTGTCCACATCACACAGTCTGCTCAGCAGAGCCAATCAGCTGCTGCTCTGCCTCCTGTACTTCAGTTTGTCTCAGCTGCTTTCACACACGTCTTGATCCGTTCCTCCTGTTTCTCTAAAGTGTAAACAGCAGAGCTCAGATTTTTCTGTCAGGATCAAACCTTCACATCTAAACACTTCAGTCTGAGCTCACAGTCACAGTCTGCTGTCACATGGTCCACACTGCAGTCCACATGAACTTCATTAGAATTCATGATCAGAAAATGTTCAACAAGAAAAACTTGATCCCACCTGGACAGGTGAGAGAAGTCAACAAGCCAAACACAGAGAGACTCCTACACACTGTGGTCTACATGTGCATCTCCAGAACCTTCTTTGTCCCTTCAAACATGTTGGAGCTCAGACCTTCATCAGGGTCTAGCTGATGCCCCTGGATGTGGTCTCTGGTGGTTCTGGTCCTGTAGGTTGAGGGCCCTTTGTGTTTTGGACCATGTCGGGTGTCTGCACTGGAGAAAATCAATCCTCCATTCTGCTGATGTCTACATCAAATATTTCTGCTCCACTGATTGGAGGACGTCTTCATTCCTGCACAAACCACTGATTGACTTTTGAAGCTGTTATCTGCCCACTATGACATCATGACCCCCATTTTACACAGGATTCTGTCTGGATCTCCTCGGGGGCCCGGTCTGTGGCCCTTGGTGTGTCTGCTGTGTGGTTATAATCTTTCCTGGACAGGTGTTGGACAAACAGACACTCTGCAGAGCGTGAGGAGACATGACTAAATATTATTCAGCCCCCCTGGTTGGTCTCTGCTCTGCTCTCTGTCTGTCAGCAGGTTGTTACAGTTCAGTTTGGACATCTGAAGAAGTTTAACTCTACTGAGACAATTAAATCTGACATGAAATCAACATGAGAACAAGAAATGACTTCAGTTTCATGAATAAATGTCTATATTTGAAAAGAACACATCTGTCATTTATTGTTGAATCAGATGTTGTTTGTCTTGTTTCCTGTTTCTAAAACAAACAGACTGTCACAATCAGAGGAACACATCAGTTCTCCTACAGGACACACTTGCTGTTATTTACAATAGAAGAAGAGTGGAGATATATCAGGAGGAGCTCAGAGAAGTTTGAAATGTCAGCATATCAGATCTCAGCAAAAATCCACCATCATGCATCCCTACATATGATCAGTCAAACATCTGGACATGAAGATGCTTCAGTTCATAATCACACACACAAGATCTACAATAGAAACAGAGAACACATGAACTTACCCCAGAATCTCCAGTCTACAGTTTGGACTCTGCAGAAAATCACACAGCAGCTTCACTCCTGAATCCTGAAGTTTGTTGTTGCTCAGTAGCAGCTCTCTCAGATGGGAGGGGTTGGACTTCAGAGCTGAGGCTAAAGAAGAACAGCTGATCTCTGACAAACTGCAGCGCCACAGTCTGAATAAAGAAGAGAGAATGAAGAGAAAAACTCTTTAGGATCTAATCAGATGTGTCCACATCACACAGTCTGCTCAGCAGAGCCAATCAGCTGCTGCTCTGCCTCCTGTACTTCAGTTTGTCTCAGCTGCTTTCACACACGTCTTGATCCGTTCCTCCTGTTTCTCTAAAGTGTAAACGGCAGAGCTCAGATTTTTCTGTCAGGATCAAACCTTCACATCTAAACACTTCAGTCTGAGCTCACAGTCACAGTCTGCTGTCACATGGTCCACACTGCAGTCCACATCAACTTCATTAGAATTCAGGATCAGAAAATGTTCAACAAGAAAAACTTGATCCCACCTGGACAGGTGAGAGAAGTCAACAAGCCAAACACAGAGAGACTCCTACACACTGTGGTCTACATGTGCATCTCCAGAACCTTCTTTGTCCCTTCAGACATGTTGGAGCTCAGACCTTCATCAGGTTGATGTGGATCAGACTGTAAATCAGCTCAAATGTTGTCCAACAATACAGCTGTATCTGAGTTCTTATAACAAAGTCAGCCCTGATGAATGTTGTTACCAGTGGTTTATTAAAATTAATTTCATCTTACATTAATATGTGATTACATATTTTTAATATGAAAAAGATGCAGCTGAGCTTTTTCATTGAAACAGTCTGGAGTTTGCAGTGTTTAAATCTCTACATTTTGACTGAAAGATTTGATTATTGTAAATTAACATCAGTTTCAAATATCAGTTATCAGGCCCTCAAACAACCAATAATCAGCTAGGACCCTAAAAAACCAACATGAGTCCACCCCTAAAACAAGTATTTGACTTTGGTCTGGTGCTTTCTTCTCTCAGATAAAAATTGAGCTGAAATGTAAAAACATATCATCAAAAAAAGAATAAAAGTTTTAATTATATATTTAATCAGTACAGTGTAACACAGCACTCATTACACTTCATTTTTATTATTTAGGATTATCTCAGTGCTCTCTTCAGTGCTGACAGTAGGGATGTACAATATGCTGAAACTAGACTAAGTTCAGTCGGTGCTGATGCAGATCTATTTCCACTGTTTCTGTAATTATCTAGAACACAAAGTCTATGGTGGAGAAGAATTGAGCTCTTTGTCTCATTCAGTCTGTTTACAACAAAACAGGAGACACCAGAGTCTAAAATCAATGACAGATACATTCTGTTGTCAAATACAGATGTTCATGAAAAACTGAGCCTCATGTCACTGGATCACATTCAGGACATTAAATGTAGAATTTTTGGAGGAGTTCAGTTGAAAGGAGCTTCATCTGCCTTTTGAGAGCTCCAAACAGCTGAGTAACATCCTGCTGACAGACAGTGAGACACAGAGCACTGAATGAAAACATCAACCTGGTCATGCAGATTATTCTGACCTATTAAAGTCCATTCTCTTCATTAAAAAACACCTTTGTTGGCCACTCCTCTCACATAATCCTGAAGACTTCTCTCAAACTAGGGATGTAACAGTTACGGTAAAATGGTAAACTATGGTAAAATGTCCCATAGTAATCATTACCGTGTCAATTAAAATGACCGTTAAACCGTGTTTGATCACCACACTGTGTCAATAAGTCACAGTGATGCTGCTCTTTGACTGGAAAAGCCTGAACTGTGTGTGTCTGCTCCTCGGTGAAGCAGCCGTCCCTCACAAACAGTTTGCATTGTTTGGCCTCTGAAAGTCAAGCAGTTTGAGCTCTGCTCAAACACTTACAGGTTTTCCACTCCAGACAGCTGAAGTCTAACATCTGGTCAAGTTTGGATTTTACAAGGATGTGGAGGAAACTGACTGGCGACAGTCACCCTGTCTAAAACACCAAGCTGTGGTGAAAGACAAAAATAGCGTCATTAAAACTGCTGTAACTCCTCAAGTAAGCGAGCAGACTGAGAGTCAGAGGGGATTCAGAGAGCCATACCTGAGTGAATTATAGGAGGTTTATCAGGATTTTCTGTGTAATAATAGATAAAAGTTGTAAATAACAGCATTAGTATCATTCTGGAGTGTGTTCTTACCGTTCTTTCATCGTTTATTCACCGTGATAAATCATATTTTTCTGTTATAGTTTGTGTTTTATGGATTCAATAAATCATAATTTGTAAATATTAAAGAAGGAGATGTGGAGGAGATCTGTCATGTAAAGGGAGAGCAGAGGAGAGTCATGGAGGGCTAACTGCTTTAGGGACTATCGTTAGTAAAACAAAAAATAGACAAATAAAAATACCTGGACATGGTCTAATATAAGGAGCTGTAACATGGACACTAATGCTGCAGGCAAACTAAAATGTGTGAGTGTTTGTAAAATATGTTGCATTTAATGTTGGTCATCTCAAAACTTTGAATATGCTCATTTTAAATTGTTTATAAAACGAAAATTGTTTAAAGTTCAAATTCCTTTTTTTTCTTTTCTTGTAATTACACACAGTTTAAGCATTTATAACATAATAATGACAAATACTTGTCAGAACTGTTTACTTTTATTTCTCATGAAAAAAAAAAAAAATGTTCATTTCCTGACACAGTTATTGACAGAAAAGACAAAAAAAATGTTAAAATTATAACATTTAAGGGGTTACATCATTTTTAGACTGTGATAAAGTACTTTTTGAACATTTTGAGCAAACTGCAACAACACCACAATAATAATGATCAGGATGATAATTTTGGTCACAATAACCGTGATATGAAATTTTCATCCCGTTACATCCCTACCACAAACTAAGACAAAAACTCAAATGTTTGTCGTTCAGTAGTCCTGTAGTTCAGAGCCTCAAACTTCAGTCCTCTAAACAGCCTGAAAGCTGAAGAAATAAGGATGAAGAAGAAAAAGAGCTTCAGCTGGCCGGAGGTCTGTCTGTCCACATGAAAAACCACAAACTTCATGCTGCACTGGAGAAAATCAATCCTCCATTCTGCTGATGTCTACATCAAATATTTCTGCTCCACTGATTGGAGGGCGTCTTCATTCCTGCAGCTGTTATCTGCCCACTATGACATCATGACCCCATTTTACACAGGATTCTGTCTGGATCTCTTGGGGGCGGTCTGTGGCCCTTGGTGTGTCTGCTGTGTGGTTATAATCTTTCCTGGACAGGTGTTGGACAAACAGACACTCTGCAGAGCGTGAGGAGACATGACTAAATATTATTCAGCCCCCCTGGTTGGTCTCTGCTCTGCTCTCTGTCTGTCAGCAGGTTGTTACAGTTCAGTTTGGACATCTGAACAAGTTTAACTCTACTGAGACAATTAAATCTGACATGAAATCAACATGAGAACAAGAAATGACTTCAGTTTCATGAATAAATGTCTATATTTGAAAAGAACACATCTGTCATTTGTTGTTGAATCAGATGTTGTTTGTCTTGTTTCCTGTTTCTAAAACAAACAGACTGTCACAATCAGAGGAACACATCAGTTCTCCTACAGGACACACTTGATGTTATTTACAATAGAAGAAGAGTGGAGATATATCAGGAGGAGCTCAGAGAAGTTTGAAATGTCAGCAGATCAGATCTCAGCAAAAATCCACCATCATGCATCCCTACATATGATCAGTCAAACATCTGGACATGAAGATGCTTCAGTTCATAATCACACACACAAGATCTACAATAGAAACAGAGAACACATGAACTTACCTCAGAATCTCCAGTCTACAGTTTGGACTCTGCAGAAAATCACACAGCAGCTTCACTCCTGAATCCTGAAGATCGTTCTCACTCAGCTCCAGCTCTCTAAGATGGGAGGGGTTGGACTTCAGAGCTGAGGCTAAAGAAGAACAGCTGATCTCTGACAAACTGCACCAGCTCAGTCTGAATAAAGAAGAGAGAATGAAGAGAAAAACTCTTTAGGATCCAATCAGATGTGTCCACATCACACAGTCTGCTCAGCAGAGCCAATCAGCTGCTGCTCTGCCTCCTGTACTTCAGTTTGTCTCAGCTGCTTTCACACACGTCTTGATCCGTTCCTCCTGTTTCTCTAAAGTGTAAACAGCAGAGCTCAGATTTTCTGTCAGGATCAAACCTTCACATCTAAACACTTCAGTCTGAGCTCACAGTCACAGTCTGCTGTCACATGGTCCACACTGCAGTCCACATCAACTTCATTAGAATTCATGATCAGAAAATGTTCAACAAGAAAAACTTGATCCCACCTGGACAGGTGAGAGAAGTCAACAAGACAAACACAGAGAGACTCCTACACACTGTGGTCTACATGTGCATCTCCAGAACCTACTTTGTCCTTCAGACATGTTGGAGCTCAGACCTTCATCAGGTTGATGTGGATCAGACTGTAAATCGGCTCAAATGTTGTCCAACAATACAGCTGTATCTGAGTTCTTATAACAAAGTCAGCCCTGATGAATGTTGTTACCAGTGGTTTATTAAAATTAATTTCATCTTACATTAATATGTGATTACATATTTTAATATGAAAAAGTGCAGCTGAGCTTTTTCATTGAAACAGTCTGGAGTTTGCAGTGTTTAAATCTCTACATTTTGACTGAAAGATCTGATTATTGAAAATTAACATCAGTTTCAAATATCAGTTATCAGGCCCTCAAACAACCAATAATCAGCTAGGACCCTAAAAAACCAACATGAGTCCACCCCTAAAACAAGTATTTGACTTTGGTCTGGTGCTTTCTTCTCTCAGATTAAAATTGAGCTGAAATATAAAAACATATAAAAAAGAATAAAAGTTTCAATTATATATTTAATCATTACAGTTTAACACAGCACTCATTACACTTCATTTTTATTATTTAGGATTATCTCAGTGCTCTCTTCAGTGCTGACAGTAGGGACAGTCTAAAAAGGAGCCTTGGAAACTAGACTAAGTTCAGCTGGCCTATTTCCTGAGTGTCAAAGAAGGCGTATGGTGGAAAAAGGACCATTTGGAGGTTTCAATCCAAATTCTTAAAGAAAGCTGGACAAATTACCAGCGTGTGGTCAAAGCTGAGAAAACTAAATACTTTTCAGAGTTGATTTCCAACAGTGTCAGCAAACCTCGTGTACTTTTTAAAACCATTAACTCAGTTGTTAATCCGAATCTCTCCACTTTATTGGAAATGACGAATGCTACATGTGAAGAGTTCCTTTCCTTTTTTAATGAGAATGACAAAAACCTGTCAAGAGACCCAAGCGCACAACTCAAAGCAGCACCAAAATTGTCTTTATTGACAAATGGCAGGAACAAAAAATCACAAGATCAAAAAGAGTTAACAAAGAAAACCTCAGCAATGGCTGGAAAATTGTAAATCCTGGCATGAGGACGTGACAAGACAGGACGAACAGACAAAGGGAACAAAGGGAGACCCAGACTACTTATAGACAAGGTAAAAGGACACAGGTGGAAACAATGAGGGCAGGGATGACAATCACAAGGGCGGGAAACACATCAGGGCAGGAAGTGAAGCTTTCTGAAATGAGAAAGGAGACATTACTACAAGGGCCAATATATCTCCCCCTTCACTTTGTGTCTCTAAGGTCACTGAGCGCCCTGCTGTGTTTAGCCAATTTGTGCCTGTCCCACTGTCGGCTCTTTCAGGGATAGTGAACACACTTAAAGCCTCTTCCATTCCAACAGACCCTGTCCCACCTCGCTTTTTTAAAGAGGTCTGGGACACCAATGGCTCCTTTGTAAGAGAGATAATTAACAGCAGTTGTCCACTTAAAATTACTGTTAAACCATGTTTGATCACCACACTGTGTCAATAAGTCACAGTGATGCTGCTCTTTGACTGGAAAAGCCTGAACTGTGTGTGTCTGCTCCTCGGTGAAGCAGCCGTCCCTCACAAACAGTTTGCATTGTTTGGCCTCTGAAAGTCAAGCAGTTTGAGCTCTGCTCAAACACTTGCAGGTTTTTCCCACTCCAGACAGCTGAAGTCTAACATCTGGTCAAGTTTGGATTTTACAAGGATGTGGAGGGGAAACTGACTGACGACAGTCACCCTGTCTAAAACACCAAGCTGTGGTGAAAGACAAAAATGACGTCATTAAAACTGCTGTAACTCCTCGAGTAAACGAGCAGACTGAGAGACAGAGGGGATTCAGAGAGCCATACCTGAGTGAATTATAGGAGGTTTATCAGGATTTTCTGTGTAATAATGGATCAAAGTTGTAAATAACAGCATTAGTATCATTCTGGAGTGAGTTCTTATCGTTCTTTCACCATTTATTCACCGTAATAAATCATATTTTTCTGTTATAGTTTGTGTATTATGGATTTAATAAATCATAATTTGTAAATATTAAAGAAGGAGATGTTGACGAGATCTGTCATGGAAAGGGGAGAGCAGAGGAGAGTTATGAAGGGGGCTAACTGCTTCAGGGACTATCGCTAGTAAAACAAAAAATAGACAAATAAAAATGCCTGGACATGGTCTAATATAACGAGCTGTAACATGGACACTAATGCTGCAGGCAAACTAAAATGAGTGTGTGTTTGTAAAATATGTTTCATTTAATGTTGGTCATGTCAAAACTTTGAACATGTTCATTTATAATTGTTTATAAAAAGAAAATTGTTTAAAGTTCAAATTCCTTTTATTCTTTTCTTGTAATTACACACATTTTAAGCATTCATAACATAATAATGACAAATACTTGTCAGAATTGTTTACTTTTATTTCTCATGAAAAAAGATAAATAAATGTACATTTCCTGACAGTTATTGACAAAAAAGACAAAAGAACTGTTAAAATTATAACATTTAAGGGGTAACATTATTTTTAGACTGTGATAAAGTACTTTTTGAACATTTTGAGCAAACTGCAACAATACCACAATAATAATGATCAGGATGATAATTTTGGTCACAATAACCGTGATATGAAATTTTCATCCCGTTACATCCCTACCACAAACTAAGACAAAAACTCAAATGTTTGTAGTTCAGTAGTCCTGTAGTTCAGAGCCTCAAACTTCAGTCCTCTAAACAGCCTGAAAGCTGAAGAAATAAGGATGAAGAAGAAAAGAGCTTCAGCTGACGGAGGTCTGTCTGTCCACATGAAAAACCACAAACTTCATGCTGCACTGGAGAAAATCAATCCTCCATTCTGCTGATGTCTACATCAAATATTTCTGCTCCACTGATTGGAGGACGTCTTCATTCCTGCACAAACCACTGATTGACTTTTGAAGCTGTTATCTGCCCACTATGACATCATGACCCCCATTTTACACAGGATTCTGTCTGGATCTCCTCGGGGGCCCGGTCTGTGGCCCTTGGTGTGTCTGCTGTGTGGTTATAATCTTTCCTGGACAGGTGTTGGACAAACAGACACTCTGCAGAGCGTGAGGAGACATGACTAAATATTATTCAGCCCCCCTGGTTGGTCTCTGCTCTGCTCTCTGTCTGTCAGCAGGTTGTTACAGTTCAGTTTGGACATCTGAACAAGTTTAACTCTACTGAGACAATTAAATCTGACATGAAATCAACATGAGAACAAGAAATGACTTCAGTTTCATGAATAAATGTCTATATTTGAAAAGAACACATCTGTCATTTATTGTTGAATCAGATGTTGTTTGTCTTGTTTCCTGTTTCTAAAACAAACAGACTGTCACAATCAGAGGAACACATCAGTTCTCCTACAGGACACACTTGATGTTATTTACAATAGAAGAAGAGTGGAGATATATCAGGAGGAGCTCAGAGAAGTTTGAAATGTCAGCAGATCAGATCTCAGCAAAAATCCACCATCATGCATCCCTACATATGATCAGTCAAACATCTGGACATGAAGATGCTTCAGTTCATAATCACACACACAAGATCTACAATAGAAACAGAGAACACATGAACTTACTCCAGAATCTCCAGTCTACAGTTTGGACTCTGCAGAAAATCACACAGCAGCTTCACTCCTGAATCCTGAAGATTGTTGTTGTTCAGGTCCAGCTGTCTCAGATGGGAGGGGTTGGACTTCAGAGCTGAGGCTAAAGAAGAACAGCTGATCTCTGACAAACTGCAGCTCTTCAGTCTGAATAAAGAAGAGAGAATGAAGAGAAAAACTCTTTAGGATCCAATCAGATGTGTCCACATCACACAGTCTGCTCAGCAGAGCCAATCAGCTGCTGCTCTGCCTCCTGTGATGACATCACACATATAACATCTCAGCAGGATGTGAAGGAGCTGAATCATGAAGATGATGAAGTTTGGATCAGAACCATCAGACCTTCATCAGATGAAGACTTTGACTTCTTCATCCTCATCCTTTAAACTCTACAGTGAGCTCTAAAGACTGAAGTCTGAGCTCTAAACTCCAGATAGTTTCATCTGTCCCACTGGAGAAGAATGTGTTTGGATGATATTTGAAGCTCTTTGTCAGGATGTTCTCAGAGGACCACCCTGCTGTTTCATCACAATGATTTCACTCTGTTCACTTCACACTGATGTCTGTGTGTCGTCCTCTCTGCTCTGATGATCATCAACTATAAAGCCCTCAGATAAACCACGTCTGTCTCTGTCAGCTTTGTCCTCTTTTATTGGCTCTTCTTCCAAAATCAGCTGCCCATGAGCCTCTGATAAAACTTGAAGTATTAATGTTCCTACACAGACAAAATCAGGAATCAAACATGTTTGTGCTCAACAGAAAGTCTGTAAAATCACAGAGCAGATGGACCTGCCTGATTCATTGTCTAAAATCCTGCATGTCCATCTTGCTAACCTTGACTGACCAATGATTTCAGGGCTAAATCAGGGAAGAGAAGCGGATGTGCAGACGTGTCGACAGCAGGAAGTGTCTGAATGTTTGAAAACAATGGCAGCATGTGAAATGGTTTCTGTCTATGTGGCAATAACTGCAGTGTTTTTAGAAATGGACTCAATTTCCTCTTTAAAAGAGGACTAAGGAATGTCACTTAAACCTTTCTTATGTGAAAACATGTTTTTGTTCTTCTCCTGCTGGATCACTGCTGAGAAACTGGAAATGCAGTGATGCTGCGTGAACGATGCTGTTAGCATGTTAGCCCAGAGTCAAGGTGACTCAATGATACCTGGAGAAATCTGCTCTCCTCAGAAGTTTACTGGGAGAACTTGGTGGAAATTGTTGTTGATGAGGTACATGTCACATTTAAGTGGTAAATGATACATCTATGTGGTATAGTTTAATGTAAGATGATAGTCTAAGGACTAAACTGTAGTTAAAGCTAACAGCTAAAACAGGGTCTAGTTGCTATGTGGCTTGATATGATTGGTCTGTGTTAGTCTGACAAGCACAATGATCATCCAATCACCAGCTGCAGCTGTTTTTGAAGGTCCTGAAAACATTTCTGAACTGCTCTTTCCCAGATGAACCAGTGAAATATTTCTGTCACAGGTATATGAAACTGTCCATGTGGTGTGTCGGGTTAGAAAGTCGGACTTTACATTTAAAAATGTGTCTGAACTCAAACTGCTGACTGTCATGTCTCTGCAGAGCTGCTGTTTCTGACTCTGTTTCTGCTTCTTTTCAGGAGGACAAACAACAACATGTTTATCTCCTTCTCCTCCTGTGATGGTGTCAGTCTGCAGCTCAGAGAAGTTTCCTCTCTTTTTACTGGAACACGTCCCACCATGTCCTAAACTCTGGGCTTAAACCTGAATATTTACAAGAGTTTGACTTCAGAATATCCTGCTGATGGAGCATGTCTCAGCATTTCAGACTGCTCTACTGCTCACATCACTCTATAATCCACAGCTGACTTCTCTCTGTCTTTACTTTCTGTGGGTGATGCAGTGCAGCACAAAAACTCACAGGTCAACAAAGACATGACAGATAAGAGCACATGAAGAATACAGACACTGAAGACAAGCCAAAAAGAAGAAGAAAGAGAAGAACAGAAAGGGCTGCACAGAGACACACAGGGATGATGAAGATGTGTTCAGATGGAAGATGAGGGTGTGAACAGTGTGTGAGTGTTTTAGGAAGCAGACATGACAAACAGATTTGAAGGTGAGGGGACAGGAAGCACATCGGTAAAGTCTGTCATTACTGTCACAGTGTGGACTTTAGACATTTCCATGGAGGGTGGAACATCAGGTTCATATCCATGCTGGAATATTCTGGGATTGGTTCTCAGGCTGAACAGAGGTGTGGGCGCTGAAGTGAGCTGGTTGACTTCAGGTCTGTAGGAGGTTCATGAGGGGGTCCAGATGGAGGGGGTCTACTGCAGAGCTGTTTGTGGAGCTGCTGAGTTCTCCATAGAGATGAGCTCCATCACTAAATGTCTCCATTGGCTGATTTTGTTTCCAGGTCATGAGGATGGTTTTCTTGGCCATAGTTTTGCTGTGAGGAGTAATTCATGGTTTGATCCAGACAGGTTTGTTATTGATGTGTGGCTGAGTGAACAGAGTGTAGGGGAGACAGGGGTAAGACAGTCCATGACAGCAGTCAGTGTTTGTGACATCAGTCCAAAGCTGATGAGCGTGTGCAGTGACAGATAGTGTGAATGTCAGTGTGTGGGCTGTGTGGAGAGCAGTCAGTGCAGGTGTCTGAGCTGAATCCCATTTTAAACACTCTGCTCCCCTCAGGTGAGTCCTGTGAAGGATCCTGGTCTGGACTGATTGTAGGTTTGCAGTTTGGACATTGAATAAATGTTCTGGCAACATCTGTGGGATTGGTTCACAGATTGTGTCAGTGTGTTTGAGGAAACCAGGAAACGAGGAAGTGGAAAACACAAACTACCAACCACACTCGTGTTTTTCTTTATTGTGGGAGCTGAGAGATAATCAGGGGATTCACACAAACAGAAAAGCCCAATAAACAACTGCACGTAAAGAAACAAGACCAAGAAAAGGAGACTCATGGCAGCAACTCACAGGATTTTCAAGAAAAACAGGTCAGAAGATGCTTATAATGAGCAGACTTGGCAACGCTGCTTGTGTCTAATGTGGACTGAAGGCAGCATCAGTGTCAGATCTGTCTGTGGGTAAAGTAACACTCTGCAGCATTAAAAAAAGAATTATGTTTCATTACCACGTTTTCAATAATATTGCATTACTTCACCTTTTACTCAAAAAGAGTAGTTACTCTACTGTTAGATCATCAGACTGCAGATTCCAGCACAGACACATCTGTTATATCTGCCAAGGACTGTCTTCACCAGAGAGCGTTAGTGCACAGACGTGTGCTGTAACACTGCTGTAAAGATCCTGGAGACAACACTGTGGTGTAAACGGCCTTAAACACTTCAGGATGTTTCAGGATCAGAGGACAGCAGCGGCTGATGAGTGTAAATCTGCAGTCTGTGGCTCTGCTCATGCAGATCCTCCTTGATGTAATGAACATTTATAGGTGAGCAGTGCAGCTGAGAAACAGACAGGTGAGCAGGAAAAGAGTGGAAATGTGTCAGGTGAGCACACACAGGAGGGGGAGGGGCCACAGAGCAGACAGGTGAGCACACACAGGAGGGGGAGGGGCCACAGAGCAGACAGGTGAGCACACACAGGAGGGGGAGGGGCCACAGAGCAGACAGGTGAGCACACACAGGAGGGGGAGGGGCCACAGAGCAGACAGAAGAGGGTGAAGGGAGTAGAGATGGATGTCTGCGGCCTTCACCTCCTCTGAGGGGCAGATGGAGGTTGTGTGGTGTAAAGTTAAGAACGGGGTTGTTGCACAGCAGTTATAAATGTATGAACTGCTCAGATATTAAACTTCAATGACCATCAGCCTTTCTGGGCGGCCCAAACATTTATCTGCTGTCTGAGGAAAAACTTCAGTCTGGGACATTTAAATATGATCAAAAGACAATTTATAGTTTTATATCAGTTTATTATATTACAAAAGGTTAAAGGTCAATGATTAAAGAATAAATGAACTCACCTCAGAGCCTCCAGTCTGCAGTTTGGACTCTTCAGTCCAGCACACAGAAGCTCCACTGCTGAATCCTGAAGATAGGTCTCGTCCAGGTCCAGCTCTCTCAGATGGGAGGGGTTAGACATCAGAGCTGAGGCCACGACTTTAACATGAAGGTCTGATAGTCTACAGTGAGATAATCTGTAATGATATTAATTTAAATTTGATATAGTCATTCAGATAATCCAGTTATATTTACACACTGTTTTTATTTTCACATTTCACTGATTTTGTTGATCTAAATTCATCATTGTTCACACTAAACTTTGATTTACATTCCTCTCCAGTAAACATTCAGTTTTCTCAAATGTTTATTTTTGTGTCTTATTTAGAGATTAAAGTGGACAGAGCAGAAAACCAGGCAGGACTTCATACAGGAGACATCCCATAGTCCTGAGCAACACAACATGCATGTTTATTACAGCTGTGACAGTGTCCTGGTATTCACAATAACTGTCTTTAAACAAAACACACACTCATCCTGAGCTGATATCATGCATATGGTGACACTGTGTCATTAACTGAGTTATAACTGGAGACAGTAATAATAATAATAATAATAATAATAATGGACTGCACAGCAGTGTGGTGAACATGTCCTCTTTCTTCTGAAAGTCTGATGATGTAAATTAAAACAACAACATAAACCTGTTCACTCAGCAGCGTCTCTGTCTCTCATGGCTTTGGCACAGACTATGTGCTGGAATAAGTCAACAGGAATAGACGTGATCTGTGGTGGAGTCATTTATATCCATTTCAAAGCTTCAACAGCAGCTGAATGAGTGTTTGAACTTATAACTCACTTGTTTTGAGCCCAAAATGATTTGAAGAAGCAGCTGAAAACTCTTCAGCTCCACACTCACAGCTAACAGAAGCATGAAGCTCTGACAGGAACAAACATTAGACTTCAGAAAAGTTTTTCACAATAAAGTTCTCTTCTGTAATTATGGGAAATGCTTTTATTTTGAAAACAAAAACAGGTTGTTGTATTTTTAGTAAGAGCTTAACACAGTGAGGAGGTAAATGAAGCAGCTCTTCAGTCTGAGCTGCAGCTCATGAACTCCCTCCCCTCTCATGCAGCCGTCCACTCTGCAGTCGAGCCTGAGCGCTGAATAAACACGCTCAGATTTGATGAACGCTGGATAAAACAGGTCAGTGTTGGAGTCATGGACGAGTGTGGTTCACTGTAAAGACAGAAAACGAGTGTGTGTGCTTCAGCGAGGCCCAGAGTTTCAGTCTGTGTGTGCTGAGGCTCACTGCACTGCTAACACACAGCAGAGAGACTTCAGGGAGGATTTCAAAGTAAAAGCCTGCTCTGTTGTTCATAATTATAAGACTATCTGTGTTTTCACACCATGCTTTTATTGTGAAAGGCTCTCCTGGTCAGTTATTCAGTCACTGATGTGACTCACAGTCATCCAGCTGGTTTCCTTCGTCTCTCATCAACTCTCTTCACAACAGAGTATTAAAGCCCAGAGGTGATGTACCTGCTGTTTAAACCATCAAACTGTTACAGTCCTGCTTGTGTTGGTGCCAAAAAATCTGAATAAATGTTTGATTAAAAAATAAAAATATCCTGTGATGTTTGACTTTCTTCTGGTGTGACCTTCTGAGCTCATGACTGAACTGGTTCATCTCACTCCCTGATCTGCAGCCTCCTCTCTCCTCGCTCTTCACTCAAACTGAGAGTCGTTCCCCACATGTTGAGGATCGTTCCAGAGCTCTCAGTTACAGATCGAGGAGAGAGGATCGAGGAGAGAGGAGGCAGATCTGAGGAGCTATAACCAAGGACACACCAGAGCGCCCTCCACAGAAGTGTTTGGACTGATGGACCCGCCCACTTACTGGATATTACTCTGTGATTGGACGCTGCAGCAGAGTGAACTTTAATAAAACATCAGCAGAGATTAATCATGGAGGAAAAACAGACCTTTATACCAACGCTGAGAAACACTGAAATGTTTGTAGAGAGTCTGCAAGGTGTTGATGTGTCATAAAAGTAACTTAAAAAGTGTTTTTGATGAGAATATCCAGAAAACATTAACTTCAATAAATCATTTTAATATCAGAGCATTATCCAGACTGTTTAAATGTTTTCTGAAATGTTGATGTATATCATTAAAATTAGATTTCTATATCAAAATGAGCACATTTTAATATAAATATCTGACCAAAGAAAACATTATTAAAAATGTTAAAAAGACACATTTATATAATCATTAGGGTATAATTCAGCAGTTTCAGCACGATACAATATTACTATAATATTCTGTATTTTATACCACTTTCACAAATTACAAAGTCTGTCATGTTACAATATTGATACGTAGGTTAGAAGCCGGTGATCTGTTATGTACAAATTTAACACAGTCACATTTTTAATTAGAAAAACTAGCAGTTTTGACTTTTTATTGCTTAACTGTTTTTATTTTAGTTAGAAAACAGATCAAGCTTTGTTTAAAGATAAAGCAGGAACAGACTTCACTGTTCAGTGTAACAAACAATCAGTGACCCTGACTGAACTTTAGCATCACAAACATATTTATGAGGATTTGTGTTTAAATGTGATGAAGTCTGATTATCAGACACATTTTTTTCTGGGCTCTGATCATTTTAAGTTTTATTCTGTCCTTTTCTGAAACATGTTAAATAAAGATCATATTTTTTCTTCAAAATTTTCTAAATGTCTTTGAACACATTCACACAGATTTGGACTCATTATTCGATCGTCTATGTTTTGTTAGAAATTAAGATAATTTAATATATTTTCAGTTTGTTTCTGCAGAATTTAACTGCTCATTTATGAAGTCTGGGAGTTTATTGTGACATCAGTATCTGAGTTCTGGTGTTTCCTGATAAACTCTCAGGCACTCGTTCATCACCTTGTGTCCCACATGGACCCTCTGACGGCTCACTCTGTCATCTGAGGAGACTCAGCAGCTCTTTAAATCCAGTTATTAACAACATTTGAGTGAGGCTGACACAACAGGGGGCTTCACATGTCCCTTAACAGAGTAAAGGTACACAGCCCTGAGTTTGGACGAGACGGTGTCGTCGTCACTGTCAAATCTTAGAAAGTACAAAACTCTTATTTTAACCCTTCAAAATAAAAGACCCTTGGAAAGCAAACTGTCTTGAAGAAATCCACTTAAAGTGACAGAGCGTTAAACTGCATGAGGACAACAGAGGCTAACAGAAACAAACTGTTGTGATCCTCCACAGAGATCTGTCTGTCTGAGACTTTAGACACACTTTATAAATGAGCTCTCAGGTCTGCTGCTCTGTCCTCTGAAAACATCTCTTCCTCTCTCTGTTGTTTGTGCTGATGGAGACCTTCAGTCCTGCTCAAAAAGTCTCCAGCTCGCTCTCACCATTACAGTCCACAAAACTCATCAGGAGCATGTCTCCAGTCATCTGTGTCTTTACAAGCAGGCTGATCTTCTCCACTCTGGCATCATGACAACAACAACAGAGCATGCTAGCTGGAGCTAACAAGGTTAACAGTGATATGGCATGTGCCGTCCTGTCACTGCTGTTTCCTCCACATGCACTGAGGTCATCGTTACACTCTGACCTGATATTTCTCTAACATCAACGTGTTTGTCATGTTTCTGTCAAAGTCTTCAGAGAAGTCCCTCCTGGTCCTCCCAGTTAAAATCCTGAAGCTTTAAATGTTTGTGTGTCGAGTATTTGGACCCCGGTGTTGCCGTAGCTGCTGTGAAGCAGCTCTCATTGTAAATGATGCCAAAGCTGTGGTCAGAGGACCTTTGTGAACCGTTTACTGCTGTCGTCCTTCTGTGATGAATTTTTACTGAATATTCAGTGAGGTGAGTCTAGAAAGGTCAATTAATGCTGGAGGAGGTCAAATACTGTCTCCAAAAACAACGTCTGCTGTGTGTGAGTAATAAAACGTTATGTGAACTCAGAAGTCCTGAACTAGAGCTTGAACACTCTGACCCATCCCTATGATCTACATCTTATTCAGACTCAGACTTCAGAACATCTGGACTTACCTGGCCTTTCTGCAGTTCCTCACAGCTGGAATCAGTCTCTGTCGTCCCTGGGCTGATGTGTTGTACTGATTCAGATTTAACTCATCCAGAACCTCCTCTGATATCAGCAGCATGTGGGCCAGAGCTGAGCACTGGATCTCAGAGAGTTTTGTCTCTGATCTGTTCTCAGACTTCAGGAACTTTTGGATCTCCTGATGGACTGAGAGGTCGTTCACCTCCATCAGACAGTGGAAGATGTTGATGCTTCTGTCAGGAGAGATATTAACACTGTTCATCTCCTTCAGGTTGTTGATGACTGTCTGGATCATTTCTGGACTGTTGTCTGTCTGACCCAGCAGATCTCCTAAGAGCCTCTGGTTGGACTGCAGAGTGAGGCCGTGAAGGAAGCGAACAAACAGGTCCAAGTGACCATTTGGACTTCTCAGGGATTTCTCCATGACTCTCCTCAGGAAGACAGCCAGGGATGAGCTGAAAGAAAAAAGAATTTCTCCAAGGAAATCCTCCACCACTCTTCTTTTCTCCTCGTTGGTGAAGCAGTTGAACATGTAGACTGCAGCCAGAAACTCCTGAACGCTCAGATGGACAAAGCAGTAGACTGTTTTCTGGAAGATCACACTCTCTCTTTTGAAGATCTCAGTACAAACTCCAGAGTACACTGAGGCCTCTGTGACATCCAGACCACACCGCTCCAGGTCTTCTTTGTAGAACATGATGTTTCCGTTCTCCAGATGCTCAAAGGCCAGCCTCCCCAGCTTCAGAAGAACTTCTCTGTCAGACTGGGTGAGTTCCTGAGGATGTCCCTCAGCATACTTGTTCTTCTTCCTCTTTGTCTGGACCATCAGGAAGTGTGAGTACATGTCAGTCAGGGTCTTGGGCAGCTCTCCTCTCTGCTCCGTGCTCATCATGTGCTCCAGGACTGTGGCGGTGATCCAGCAGAAGACCGGGATCAGACACATGATGTGGAGGCTCCTGGAGGTCTTGATGTGTGAGATGATTCTGCTGCAAAGATCTTCATCAGTGAACCTCCTCCTGAAGTACTCCTCCTTCTGCTCGTCAGTGAAGCCTCGTACTTCTGTGACCCTGTCAACACATGAAGGAGGGATCTGATGGGCTGCTGCAGGTCGAGAGGTGATCCAGATGAGAGCTGAGGGGAGCAGGTCCCCCTTGATGAGGCTGGTTAACAGAACATTTAACGATGACCTCTGTGTGACCTCAGACACAACCTCCTCCTTGTTAAAGTCCAGAGAGAGCCTGCATTCATCCAGGCCGTCAAAGATGAACAACAGTTTACAGACAGCCAGAGTCTCTGCTCTGACCTCCTGCAGTGTTGGATGGAAAACATGGAGCAGCTCCAGAAGACTGTAGGACTCATCTCTGATCAGGTTCAGCTCCTGAATGACAGCAGAGCCACCAGACTGAGGTCTTGGTTTTCTGAGCCCTCAGCCCAGTCCAGAGTGAACTTCAGCACTGAGAAGGTTTTCCAACACCAGCCACGCCGTTTGTCAGAACCACTCTGATGGCTTTCTGTTGATCAGCTGAGGCTTCAAAGATTTCATGGCACCTGATTGGAGTCTCATGGAGGGTCTCCATCTTGGAGGCTGTCTCAAGCTGTCTGACCTCATGTTGGCTGTTGACCTCTTCACTCTGTCCCTCTGTGATGTAGAGCTCAGTGTAGATCCTGTTCAGGAGGGTTCTACTTCCTGTTTCATCACTTCCTTCAGTCACATGTTCACATCTTCTCCTCAGACTGATCTTATGATCATCTAGAACCTTCTGCAGACCTTTATCTGACAAACAAGCACAAATATATCAGACTGGTTTAATGAAATGAACTAAATCAAATGTCCCATTTTTCCTCATGAATCATTAAGAACACAGAGTAACACAGAGATTCTCCTGAAATAAAGTTGAACTGCTAAGACAGAATAAACTGACAGCAAGAGTCAGGTTATATTAAAATGTTAGATTTATGTATTAATGACAGGATGATCTCCATTACATGACACTGACGTAGAAAGATGGAGAAGTTCTGTTCCTGCTCACAAAGACATCAGTCTTACCTTCTGCAGTGCTGGACTGACTGCTGATAAGACCTGGATCTGTCAGGACGTCCTGGACCAGAGCCCTGTGGAGGAAGGACAGTGAGACCATGATGGATGTGGATCAGAACTGTAGACCATCAAGACCCAATTTCAGATTTAAATCTAAATGGCCAGTTTTGTGGCGTTGAAGGAGAAGAGGTCTTTGAATTTGTTTTTTGTTTTTGAAACCCTTTTCCCTCAGATGCCGTCTGATGGTTATTGCGCTGCAGTCTGCACCAGTAAGGGCCTTAATTTGGGTCAAGGACCGCCCTGTATCTTGACAGATAGCCAATTGGATCCTCCATCTCAGCGCAGGTGTGATTTTTTGGGGTCTTCCACTTGACTTTTCTGTTCCATAATGCTCAGGATGGCGTGACCGTGTGAATGTCTGACAGAAAATGACAATTTGAGCAAATTTTGGCTTTAATAACCCGTGGTCTTAAACTTTTGAATAGGTGATAAACAGTCTATTTCATTTTTTTTTTTTATTACAAGTTCCAAAATGTTTTTTTGTCACACTCCCCCTTCTTGCTTTTGCATGTTGTAGCTCCACTTAAAACCTCATTAAGATCAAAATGTGCAAGAGGTAAATTATAGCAACAACTGCTTTTCAACTGGTCTTCAGATTTTGATCAGGTCCGTATATTAGGTCTGTATATAAATGCAGTGTATCCTCTACACTCATTTAGGAGTGGCGGCCCGCTGAGTATCAGTCATTTGGCTTGTGAGGAGCGAAGCAGAGGACACAAAAGTTTAGAAGCTTATTTAAAGAGGATGTTTAAAACCAAAAGGCGCTACAGGTGAGAAGCCATCTCTCTGGTTTCTCTGCTGAGAGGGAAACTTTTGTGTTGGATTTCTGGCATTGGGTTTTGTGATCTTGATGTGTTTTTTTAGAAAGTTAAAGTTGGGTTTCTTCTGAGTTAATCAAATGTAAAAAAGTATTAATTTAAAATATCGAATTTTGCTTTATTTAAATGTAATTTAAAATATTTAATGTACAAAAGTAGTGTTTCTGTTAAATAGAAGTACTAAAAACCTACATTAAATCTGGTTTTTAACTTGATGTCATGGTATTTAAAAAATATTTCATGTTAGTTAAAAATATGTTTATTGTTAAAAGCTTTCAATAAGGTTGATGTTTTAAGTTTAAAATCAGTGTAAAATCCTGCCTGAAATATAAAGTAAATGTTTTTTTTTAAACAAATGGTTCAAAAATGAACAATATTTAATAATTTGTAAAGCAATTTTTTATTTAAATGTTCTTCTGCTTGTTTAAAAAAATTGCTGAAATATTTGAAATTGATTTGTTTTGTTTAGGTTTTTCACCTGCTTGATTCCTGATGAAAAATAAAAAGGGGACTGAGTAAAAACGTGAAATCTGGTTCAGTCCTTCCTTTATCAAGTGTGGGAAGCCATGTCGCAGTAAAAACACTTGACAGATACCCACCCACCTCCTCACCCCCCAACAGAACCAACTGGTGCCATCAACGTTAATTAGCTACTGGCGAGAGCTTCCAGGCATCAGGTTGCAGTCAGGAGTGTCGTCGTGAAATCAGGGTGCGACTTAACGGAGAAAAAGTAGACTTATTAGCTTAAGAAACCTTATAATAGAGTTTATAAGTTAAATAAACATTCACAAAATATTGATGGCCAGCTAATGTTACGTAGCATATCGGTAGCATCAGGTAGTTGGGCACTTTGTCACTGACTATAGCCCCATCAAGAAATCAGTTGTTTTTAATTTTTTGTTCATTTTATTGTCCTATTTTCTTCTTTTTTTAATAAAAAGGGGCATTATGCTGGCCATAAAACTAAAATCTGCTGTAAAGTGTCATCTGTTTACGCCGCCACAGCTCTCCGGAGAGCCTGCCCCTACTGCTGAAAAAATCCTAGAGGAAACACTGAAATGTATATTGTCGTTGTCCATCTGTAGCTCTGAAACAGACTATGTGCTGGAAAATATCAGTGTGGTCTGGTTTGATTCAGGTTTATTTTCATAATGAACCTATTTCTTCTTAAACCTCCAATAAAATAATACCTCTAGGAAAAGAGCAAGAGCTTATTCTTATTCTTCCTCCAGACCGTCCATTAAACAGTGAAGCAAAGTCTGATCACACTGACGTACAGACTGTGGTTACCAGGCATCACAGTAAAACCAAATCATCAACTTTGACTTAGTTTAGTTATTAGTTCTACTTCAAACATGACAAATGTTACGGTTTAAATAAAATCAAATTACATATTTTTAATTTGATAGTGTATGGTCAATTTTGGAGGTCAGTAAAAACATAAATAAAATAATAGTTATAGTATTTAAAGCATGATTAGATCATACAGAGATAATCCTCTATAAAGTATCATCCCCAAAGGTCAGAACACCTTTTCACATCTCAGTAACAAAACTGTCAAAACATCAAATTTGTTTCGTATTTGTTCTTGCTCAGGTGAAAAGAAGCTGATTGTGTTCAGTGAGTAGATAATATTGTCTTAAATTTATTGAAGGCCCCTCAATCAAATCAAATACAAATCGAATCATGGCAGACTTTATGACATTGGCAAATATTGTATTATTGTCCAAAGAATCAATATCACATTGTATCATCATGAAACTGGTGATTTAAACCCCTTTTAAGCAGAGCATTGGCAAATAATGTGAGTCAAAACTGTCTCATGTGCCCCCTCTCCTGAGATCACAGCTCTGAATCCAGGTTTGTGGATGACTCAGTAAACATTAATGTACATCACACATCAACAACATAACCCTGTCAGTTTACCTCCACCTCAGAAACATCAACCATCTCCGCCCCTCCCTCACCCCTCACACCACTGACATTCTGATCCAGTTTCGTCCTCCTGACTCGACTACAGCGACTCCCTTCTGTTTGGTCTCCCCCAGAAGATCCTCCATAAACTTCAGCTGGTCCAGAACTCAGCAGCTCTCATCATTTCAAGGACTCCATCCACTCATCACATCAAACCATCCTGCAGCAGCTCCACTGGCCCCCCATCACAGACCACATCCAACACAAAATCCTGCTTTACACCTCCAAAGCCATCCACAGCCTCACCCCTCCATACCTCTCTGACCTCATTCACATCTCTGTACCTGCTCAAACCCTCTGATGCTCCTCTTCTGTCCATCTGTCTGTCCTCTCTGCTCACCTCGTCACCATGGGGGGTCGAGCATTCAGCTGCTCAGACCACAGTTATGGAACTCTCTCCCCCCTGACCTCCACAACACAGACTCCTCACCCTCTTTAAAACCAGACTCAGAACCCATCTGTTCAAACTCTCCTACTCCCTCTGATCTTTATATGTCTGTTTTACTTTCTGTAAGGTGACCTTGAGTGTCATGAGAGGAACCTTTAAATAAAATGTATTATTGTTATTTTCTCATTTGTTGTGTCTCAGTCATGACTTGTTCTGGTTTTAGGTCACACTCCACTCATCCTGACTGATTAAACCTCATCAGGATCCTCAGCTGGTTACACTTAATAACTGTCCAGCTATAAGTAGAAGACCATACTACTTTGATTTGATGAAATATCTGAAATATTATAGAATTAAAAATAAAACCACAGAGAATCAGAGGAAACATCAAAAACACAGACATCAGAAATTAAAATAACAGACAAATAATGATCCTCATCTGTTCGAACAGCAAAAAAAAACTGATTACAGCTGTTTGAAGGTTAAAGTTGTTTAACTGTTTTTTCAGCATTGAAAAATAGATATAACAAATGTTCTACAGAGAAAAAAAACTAGGAATGTGTTGATTTTTTACTGTTAAAAACTGTATTAAGAATGTTCATGGAAATGTATTTTCTGTATCAAAGTCAGATAAAAAATGTTTAGTGGTAAAATAAAAGCTTCTCCTCCTCGATAAGCTCTCACTGTTCTGAAAACTAAAAAAAGATTTTAATAAGAAAAAATGAAACATAAAAAGAAGTTATTGTCTAAACCAAACTGAATTAAAACTATGATCATAAACCTGAGGTCCAAACTGAAGCGAGGGCTGAGTGTGTTTCTGTCCTCATGGATGGACAGATGTGTCTGTGTTTGAGATTATTTAGGATCATAAATTTGACTTTGTTGGATCATCAGTCAGACATCATGAAGCTCTGGACCTTTGGATGAGGGACATTTTCTGAACCTGGTCTATGTCAACACCCAGCTTCATGGAAACTATGGAGAACTTCAGGCCCCTCCCCTGAGACACAGACCATCTATCAGACTCTGATGGACTGGATCAGTGAAGAGATCTGAGGTCTAAGATCTCAAAGAGGTCTCAAATATCCTCTAAATATTCTGGTGCAGTGAAAACTCCTGATCTTTGAACATGAAGTTCAGGATCTAAACAGTCTGCTGGTTTAAAGAAGTTCTCTTACCCTGAATCTGAGGGTCCTGGTTCATGACTGAAGCGTGGGGGGATACCTTTAGACCGGTCACTCTTCACAGAGGGAGCACTGGACCGGGAGGACTTTGGTCCTTGTCCTTGTCCTCTACCGAAGTCCAGATTGAAGGCTGTAGACCAGTCCCTCTTCCTAGAGTCAGCTCTGGACTGGAGGGACTTTGCTCCATCCTTGTCTTTGCAGTCTTGATCCTCCATCTTGTGGTTCTGAGGTCCAGAGGACAGTATCTGAGGTGCATGCAGGTAAACCAGCCTGTGGACAGAGAAGAGGAGCAGATGAGACTCTAACAGAGGAATGTTCTGGATGGAGAAGGTCAAAGGTCACATCTCAGCTCCTCAGGTCAGACTAAACTTCTGACAGTTTGTTCTGACTCTGGTCTGTGTGTAGAACTGAAGAGGATTTCAGAGACATCACTTCTTCTACAATCCTTCCCTTAATAAAGAGAAGAAGAAGCCTTGAACCATAAACTGTTGACTTTTTGGAGCTGGATTGTTAAAATGATCTGAAGAATGACTCGGCCTAGAATAAATACAAATCTCTCAGATGAAGAACTCACTAAGGCTGCACAGCTCTTGTTAAATGTTGCTGATGATCATTTTCTCTGTGGGACATGAGATCATAATTCTCTGACAGGATTCTTACTAAATAAATAAAATCAGCTGCTGTCTGATCTGTCAGGGTCCAGCTCTTTAATAACAAGAACTGAAGAGCTGGACTCAGACGTTCAGTCTCCTCCACACAGCCTCTCATCTTAACTTTATTTTTTCTAAAACACTTCAGTAGATAATAGGGATGCTCTGATAATTTATTGAAAAAAAATGAAAAAAAAGGTAATATTTTATTACACAAGAAAAAGAGTGCAAATAAAAGAATTTAAAAAACACATTTAAATGTATAATGTTAGCTGATGATCTTTCCTGTTGGTCTCAGAGTGAATTTCAGCTCGGACTTCATCAGTGATTCAGATTTTAGACTTAAAGGGATAGTTCAGTATTTTAAAAGTAGGATGGAATAAAACACACCTCATCTCCACCTCAGTCAGTAAACAAAGTAAAAGAAGATGAGCAATGACTTTATTTATCTGTTCTGTATCTTTTACATTTTCCTTCATAATGTCTTCACACTCTGAGTTGGTGCTCCTCCTCTTAAATAAACTCCACAAATGTTGTTTTCAGTCTGTAGGGGTCTGTGCTATTATTTTTTGATGGGAGTTCTTGTAGGCAGAGAAAATATTCTTTGTTCCTGGTATGATTCTTCCCTGTTTGTGGCTGGTTCTTCTTAAAAGACTCTTACAGTCTGTCTCACTGATGGAGAGGAGAGAACTTTCTACTGCATCTAATGGACTTAGGGGCCATATGGAGCTCATACAACCCGACTTCAAAAATACTGAACTATCCCTTTAAAGGACTGACCATGTTAGGAGCAGGTTAAGCTGGTGATCTCCTCATATTTTGGTAATTATCATATTGATCAGATCCACTGCTCCCATCTCTTCATGGATAAAAGTAAAGATTAATGTGAACCAGACAAACAACGTGAGTCGACTGACTGCTGCCCAACACTCCTCTCTACAGTCTGTGAGCTGATAACTTTTAAAATAGAACTTTTAACTTTTTAGACACTTTGATTTTTAGTTCCTGTCTATGCCTCAAATGTTAAATTACAGTTTTAATATTTGTTTTTGAGGGAGAAATAAGAATAAAGTTTGGACCCATATCATAAATGAAACAGGAAGTCAGCCATTTTGAATTGTTTGGATTGAGTTTGATTTCAAAAGGCACACCCATGGAAAAGTATAAAGTCAAAAACTGTTTGAAAAGCCTTGAAACTCCCAGCTGATGAAAGAGTGGTTGTTGTTGTCGATTAATCAAATAACCAAACGATAAATAAAAACGTCCTCGGTAGGTTTGCCGGCCTCAATAAATTGACGTGCATGTGTGTTTGTTATCCTCCTCTCTTTCTGCCAAGCAGGCTGGATGAGAAGATGGCTCACTCCGTCCATCTTTCTCAATGCCTGGGCTCGTTGGGTCTATAGCAGAATGAGCGGGGTTAGGTTTAGTGATATTTAATCTTTGAGGGGGAGGTGGGCCGCGCGCGCTACACACAGACAGCTGAAGTGAGCGCCATGAGGAGAAACGAGAAAACAAACACTAATATGAATTATAGCATGAAAGCGATGGTTTCTTAGCCTGAAGCCACAGCCCCAAGTGTGGGAATATTTTGGTTTTATACAAAATAAACAAGGTGTGAGCTCATGAACACCGACAAGATGATATGTCGAATTTGTTTCAAAGTGACGAAGAAGAAGGGATGGGGGAGGCGGGGCCTTTGTCCTGACAGTCAGTGCTTACTGAGGCGTTTGGTCTGAAAAGTAAATATAAATAAAACAGAACAAAGTGGTGCGCACTCACTGACAGTGCTGTTCATTGCAAAAGAAATGCAACCCCTCAATACTGTCCAACAATCAGCAGATCAGAAAATGTTAGAAAAGTTTCACAGACAGAACGAATTGACTGGGGGAAACGTACATGTCACAAACAATTCCTGAACTGCTAAAACTCCATTTTATTTATTGTTTTCTTTGTTGTGTGTGTGTTGTTATTGTAGTTTATTTCTTTTTGTCTTTGCAGAGACAGGGTCTAGTTTTTTGTTGTTTTTGATTATAATAATGATTTCTTTACATGTAGTTTTTCCCAAAAAGAGAGTCCATTTCATTTTCATTGTTTTTTTTTCCTTTTTTTGTTTGTTTAATGTATTGTATTGTTTAATTTGTTTTATTTAAAAGCTATTAACCTTCCAATTACAGTTAAATACTGTAAGAAATTAAAGTTCATTGCTTTTGACATGGTGTACTCTTTTTATTACCTCCTCCAAGGAGGTAAGTTTGTCCGTCTGTCTGTCCGTCTGTGAACAAAATAACTAAAAAGTTTTCAGGAAATGTTCAGCATGGGAAAATGAAGAACTGATTCGATTGTGGTGTTGATCCGGAGCAGCGTCTGGCCACCATGACGAAAAATATGATTTTCTTGAATAACTACTGAGCTAAAATAGATATCATAATGAATCCAGTTGCTCATGATATGTTTTCATGGTCAAGGAATCTAAAAATTTCGATGAAATAAAGGTAGGAGTAATATTTATGGTCAAAATCACAATATGGGAGAGGACTGCGTTGCTGGTGGAGGTCAATGTGCTTTCCTATTTTATGATATTAAATAAGTAAGAAAGTTGTGGTCTTGATGTATTTAATATTAATAGAATAATAATATGCAGGATGGCTAACAATGTAATTAACCCTCTGGTCTCCAGGTGTTTTTCTGAGACAAAGGGGAGTTATTTAGAACTAACTGACAGTAACTTTCACTCTGTTTAAGAGAGTGAAACAGTTTCTGGAGAGGAAACTTGATTCTACATACATTTTGATACTGATTTTAAAACTTTCAAAATGTCAAACATACACTGTGGGCAAATTTAATATCCTTTCATTTAGGGCTGGTCGATATGGCTTTGAAATAAAATCCCAGGTTCTTTTCCACTACACTCAATTTACGATTTTAATTGATTTTTCCCTCCCTAAAACAAACAAAACTCCCAATGACATAAAAACAAAACAAATCAAGTTTTCTCTTGATGTTGTCTAAATGTTTCCCTCTTAAAGTCTGGGTCATAAAAGGTTGATTATGTAGTACAAACATAGGCAGGTTTGTATACATAAACACTAAGAGGCTGAGGTATTATTAACATGAAACTCTCTGATCAATATTTTAAATAACTTAACTTAAATAACAAATACAAGACTATTAAAGTGCTTTTGCAAACCCTACAAGACCATCATGAAAATTGTGGGTTTTTTTTCAAAAATTGCAACTACTTACAATTGGACAAAGGCAAGAAAAAACATCTTGATTTTTAAATTTTTAAATCTTCTGCAGAAAATAATTGGAATGAACCGATTTCATCGATTTTTTTCCCAGCCCTACTTTAATTCTGTTTTGGTTGTTTAAAAGCCATAAACTGTAGCCTCTGTACAATCATAACAATTTTTTTTAACTTACTCCCTCAAGTCTTCATCAAGCTCGGTCCTGATCAGAACAATGTTAGTTTTATTTTAAACAGTGGTGACTGGTACAATTTTCTCCAGGGGGGGCAATAACTCAGAAATAGATGTATACCAAACACAGAGTGCAACTAATTTAAGGCTTTGAAAGACCTTTTTAAGACCATTTTGAATGAAATTTAAGGTCTCCACAAAGTCAGAGAAAAGTAAGGAAAGTACAGTCAGAATTGTTTTCAAACTAACCAAATTTATTGACACAGAACAGCCCATAAACAATAACATTTATATAATGGACTGAGTGAGTGAGTGCCATGTTTATTATACTTTACAAAATTTAATTGGGTTTTACTTTAATTTAGTTTTTTAGATTTCTTTCTGATTAACTACATTTTTGGTTAGACTAGGAACATAAATAAAAAAAGGGGGCAATAATGGGAGCATTAAATTTAGATGTATTGTTTAAGACCTGACAAAATAAAATTCAGGACCTAGATTAACAAAAAATGGACAGATTTAAGCTTTTTATGGCCTGAAATTGAGATTATCAAATTTAAGATTCTGTAAAATCTTTGCATGGCCTAAAATGTTGTCACAAACCAATTAATGTACCAATTTAATACAATATGGAGATGGGTAAGAGTCAGCAGACTGAATTTTATGATGAATGATGGAATATTTGGAGGCTGTCTGTCATTATGATGGAGTGAAGAGAGGGATTGTGGAGTGTGCCATCAGGGCTGAGACTGATGAAGAGATCTGAGTAAAAAAATGAAATAATTATTTATCTGCTAAAGTTGTGGTTTTCAAAACCAAAACAGGACTGAATGATGTGTTTTAATGCAGTACTCCAGGGTGAAGTGTAGAAATTATACAAACTCATTCTAAGTTCCTCCCTCACATGATGAACCCAAAGTCACTGTCACGCTCCTGATGCTGCTCCACATGACTTCCTAAAGTCTGTTCATGGTGATTTTCTTTACTCTTTATATTCAGTTTCACACAAACAGAGCCAGGCCATCAGCAGAGACAGAGGCAGCTGTCCCTGCAGACAGATGAACAGACTGTCACTGGAAATGACGTCAGGACATTTGAGCTTCTGCTGTCTCTCTGAAAACAGTTTTTCTGTCAGAGATTAAAAAGAGGGTCTGGTTTGTCACTGCAGTGTTTCATCGATGAGTTATTGACCCCTAAAGTCTGAATCTGTGAATATCTTTCTAACTTTACCAAAGTCTCTGTGAGCCGCTCCCTGACAGTCAAAGTGAAAGTAAAGTAGAGAGTGACGCAGATCTCCTCTGTCTGCGCCATTTTCCACAGACTAACAAACTGTGCTGAGAGACAGAAGTGAATAAGAGAGAAAGACTCACCTGCAGTCTGTCAGCCTCCCTCTGCTCTCTCCTGTCCGCGTCCACAGAGCTCACACAGAGCCGGGCCCCGAGGCTCAACAGTCTCCGGCAGTCACGGAGCTGCTGGTGAGCGCGCTCAGGTCCGTTACAAGTGTTCCCGTGACCGCGGGAGCGCGCATGCGTTCTCAGTTTCCGTTAAAATAATACATCCATGTTTCCGCCCGACCGCGTGTCGTTTTGAACTTTTCTGCTCTCAAGTCTCACGCGTGCAGCTCATGAGACACTTTTCTAACCTTTTTGCTCTCTCACACGGAGTCTGACATATCAGCCAATCAGAAAATAGCTCTGCTGTATCCAGGTAAGATAAGGTCGATCTGACAGCAGAGGATGCAGCTGCACACACGACAGGAGTGCACTGAGTTATCTCATCATTTGATTTTGTAATGAACTGATTCATGAAAGTTCTTATAGTAACAAAGAAAAACAGGGAGAGCTTATTCTCATTCCTCCTCCACACCGACCATTAAACAGTGAAACAGAGTGTAATCACACTGACATACAAACTGTGGTTAACAAAACAGTCAAACTAAATCATTAATGATCAGTTAGTTTAGTTAACAGTATTAATTTTGAATATGAGACATGTTTTGATTAAGTTAAAATCAAAGCAAAACATTTTAAGTTTGTTAGAGCATGGTCAAATGTTGGAGGTAAACAATAATAAACATAAAATAATAATTCAATAATTTGTATTATGATGTTGCATCATTACTTGATGATATACAAACATCACAAAGTAACAATACGACCCAAAAGGTAATTGTGGGGTCCAAAAAAAGCTCCTTACCTGAATCAAACCAGTTTTAATTTTCAAACACAGATGGTTATAGTCCTCTAATAGGTCCACCCAGCTGCAGACTTGGACCCTTTGACTTCAGGACTTTCTTTAACGTTCCTCAGAGGTGTTTGTCTATGTGGACACGATGACCTCACAGCTGCTGCAGATTGTTAGTCTGCACATCCCTGTAACTATGATAAAGTTTGTGTTTCTTTGTCATGATAGAGGGCAGAACTTTCCCTCTTCAGTGTTTCAGTGGGTTAAAGAAGGACCGTGTGGCCCGGGACTCCTGAAACTCAAAGAAAAAGGAGCTCAGACAAGAACTGGACGTGTGAGTTATCATCAGAGATGAGGAAAATCTGATTTTACACTGCTGACAAATCCTTCAAAACGTCATAAAAACACATCCATTAGTGTTTGACTTTTCCTTTTCACAAACAATCAGACAAACAGAGGCCCAGCCTGGTGGTTGGAGTAATAAATGAGGATGATAATCAGCTCTCAGGCTGCCTCAGCCTCATCTCCCACCAGACGTCCTGGTTTATCAGTCAAACAGCTCACTAACAATCAATCAATCAATCAATCCTTTATTTAACCAGGTAAAAACTCATTGAGATTCAAAACCTCTTTTACAAGAGTGACCTGGCCAAGACGGCAACACAGAAACAGAAAATTAAACAGATTACAGTTACAGACACACTCTACACAGAAACTGCTTTGGGATTATATTGTAACAGTGCAATCACAAGAGCCAATTAAGCTCACTTCTCTGTCCTTTATAACTGCCTTGAATTCCCCGAGGGTTACAAGATGTGTCAACTTCAAATCCTTCTGCAGATCATTCCAGGCAGACGGGGCAGAAAATTTAAAAGCCTTTTTGCCCAATTCAGTTCTTACTCTCGGGACCTGCAGCTGTATGATGTCCTGAGAGCGCAGGCCATATTGGCTGAAGTTTCTACACATGTGTGAACACAGATATGTAGGAAGAAGTCCAAGGATAGATTTATAAATAAAAATTAGCCAATGAGAAAGTCTTCGAACATACAAGGAAGGACAGTGCGCAACAGCATATAGGGAACAGTGATGTACATGATAGCCGCAACCAGTAATAAAACGCAAAGCACAGTGGTATACAGTATCCAATTTCTTGAGAAACTGCTCAGGAGCATTCATAAAAAGCAGGTCTCCATAGTCCAACAAAGGTAAAAAAGTTGTGGTGATCAAATGTTTTCTGACTTGTAGTGAAAAACAAGACTTATTTCTAAAAAAGAAACCTAGTTTAAGTTTCAGCTTAGAAACAAGTTTATCTATGTGCAATTTAAAGGATAGGTTCTCATCCAGTAGAATGCCTAAGTATTTATAAAATGTAACCATTTCAATTCCAACCCCATGAACAGTTAACAGCGTAGGAAGGTGGGATGGAAGCTGCTTGCCATTTGAAAATAGCATGGTTTTTGATTTATCTGCATTCAGCTCCAACTTTAGCTGAGTCAGGCGGGATTGAACAGAGTCAAAGGCTGACTGCAGGTACTCAAGGGATTTTAAAACAGAAGAAGATTAACAATATATAACAGTATCATCTGCATAACAATGGGACACAGTATTAGGCAAATTTTCACAGAGATTATTCACATAAATTGTGAATAACAATGGCCCTAATATGGAACCCTGAGGAACACCCTTAAGAACAGGGAGAAAAGGGGAAAAACACCCAGCAGCCTGAACACTCTGTGTTCTACCTGATAAATAATCTGAGAACCAATTAACAGTCTGCCTGGATAAGCCTATCTTGTAAAACTTATCTGCCAGGATGACGTGGTCGACTGTGTCAAATGCTTTTGACAAGTCTATAAAAAGAGCTGCACAATATTTTCGTCCATCTAGTGCCTCTATGATGTCATTCACCACTTTAACAGCAGCAGTTATTGTACTGTGCTGTTTGCGAAAACCTGACTGAAATTGTGAAAGGAGACCATGCGCACCTAAATAATCTTTGAGCTGTTCAGCAACCAACTTTTCTAAAACTTTGGAGAGAATGCATAATTTAGAGATCGGCCTGTAGTTATTGACTACGGAAGGATCACCACCTTTCAGCAGGGGAAGAACATAAGCAGATTTCCATATTCCCGGGATCTTATTTTCAGAAAGAGTTAGATTAAAAATATAACACAAGGGTTCTGCAATAAAATCGGCAGCTGACCTCAAGAAGAAAGGCTCAAGATTGTCAGGTCCTGCAGATTTACTTAAATCCAGCTGATGCAAAGCCCTGTGGACCTCAACTGCATTAAAGGGAGTCAGTTCAAATCCTGGAGCTATAGCATTAAATGGTGACTGAGGGCAAACTTCTTGCACATTAGTTTGATGTGGATGTGAGGATTCAAATAGAGACGCAGAGGAAACAAAGTGCTCATTAAAATAATTAAGAATGGCTGATTTGTCAGTTAGAACATGTGCATCTTTTACAATGCAAGTGGGCAACTGATCTGTGGTTTCATCCCCAAATGAAGATTTGACTACTTTCCAGAACTTCTTAGGATCGTTTAGATTACGAGTAGTTTTATCAACATAAAAATCAGACTTAGCCCTTTTAACAAGGGAAGTGAAGCGATTTCTGAGCTGCTTGAAAGTCTGCCACTCACCCTGGGATTTAGATTTTCTGGCCTTAGCCCAGGCATCATCCCTTGCTTTAAGGAGGCTAGACAATTCAGGAGAGAACCAAGGATTGTTTCTACCCTTCACTCTAAATTTGCGAAGAGGGACATGCTTGTTTAAAATACGACTAAAAGCATCGTAAAAGTACTTCCAGGCCAGCTCTACATCATAAAAAAGAGAGATCTTAGACCAATCAAAGTGCCATAGATCATGATGAAAAGCCTGCTCACAGAAATGTTTATAATCACGTTTAAGAATGATACGGGGCTTTAATTTTGGGAGCTTAGCATTTCTGACAGTGGCTATAACACAATGATCACTCAAGTCATTAGCAAATATACCAATACCTGAATATTTATGAGGAGAATTAGTTAAAAACAAATCAAGAAGAGAAGATTTCTCTGGACATTTAAGATTTGGGCGTGTTGACCCATTAACTAATTGTGTTAAATTAAAAGAATCACACATAGATTTAATAGTATCAGAAACTGGAGATAACCAATCCCAGTTCAGATCACCTGCAAGAAGAATTTCACTACAGGCCAAAGTTGAAAGCTGTTTATTCAGTGATGATAAAGCCTCACTGCTAGCAGAGGGTGGTCTGTAACAGCCTACGATGGTGAGAAAATGGCCATTAAGAAGCTCCAACCTCAGCGCAAGAAATTCAAATTGACTGCTGATGGAGAGAGATGATTGAATGGTAACTTGAAATTTCTGTCTGACATATATTGCTATACCCCCACCTTTTCTAGGCCGGTCACAACAATAAACATTGTAACCTTTAATAGCAATATCTTTGTATGTAATGGATTTCTTTAACCAAGTTTCAGACAAGACAAGAATGTCAGTGTCAGTAGATTTAGCCCAGATTTTAACTAAGTCAAGTTTTGGCAATAGACTTCTAACATTTAGGTGTATCACACCAAGCCCTGATCGAGATTTAAAGTCAGCTGGGGTACTTATACAGTTAATATCAGGGCCGGGGTTCAGTTCAATGTTACCAGACAGTAAAAGTAGAAGAAAAATAAAACATTTCTTTCTCACTGATTGTGTAGTTACTGGCTGAACAGAACTATGCCTGCACCTTGGACGACCAGGACATGAGGAATAAGAATAAAATGACAGCAGCCAGTCATATGCACTAAATAATACAACAAAGTAAGGTAAAATGACATCATCAGAACAATGCATGATCCAGGTGGGACAGAACCTGAAGAGGATGATATCCCAGTCAGTGCTTTTAATGTAAAACAAATAATGACAAGGGACAGCATAATCATTGCTGCATTCAATAGCAAAACAGCCATTTCCAACCACTTCAAGATCACTGGTGGTAGACAGAGACAAAAGGGCCAGAAGAGCAAGCACAATATTTGGCATGATGAAATTCAAAGGCTGAGTACAACAATTGGCACAAGACTGGTGGAGGCTAGCTGCTGAAGAGCCAATGGAAGCCTAGAGCTGCAGGGCAAGTTGAAGATAGTTACTGAAGGCTGTCAGCTGCAAAGCTGTTTGAAGCTAGCTCCTGGAGGCTAGCTGCTGCAAAGTTAGTGGAAGCTAGCCCCTGGAAGCTAGCTGCCGTAAGGCAGGATTGAAGTTGATCCTGGAAGCTAGCTCTTGTAAAGCTGGTTGAAGCTAGCTCCTTGAGGCTAGCTGTTGCAAAAGCTGGTTGAAGCTAGCTCCTGGAGGCTAGCTGCGGCAAAGCTGGTTGAGGCCAACTCCTGGAAGCTAGCTGTTGCAAAAGCTGGTTGAAGCTAGCTCCTGGAGGCTAGCTGCTGCAAAGCTGGTTGAGGCTAACTCCTGGAAGCTAGCTGTTGCAAAAGCTGGTTGAAGCTAGCTCCTGGAGGCCAGCTGCTGCAAAGCGGGTTGAAGCTAGCTCTTGGAGGCTAGCTGGTGTAAAGCTGGTTGAAGCTAGCTCCTGGATGCTTGCTGCTTCAAGGCTGGTTGAGGCTAACTCCTGGAGGCGAGCAGCTGCAAGGCTGGATGAAGGTAGCTCCTGAGACTCCTGCTGCAAGACTAGTGGAAGCTAGCTGCTGCAACACTAGTGGAGGCTAGTTGCAACTAGCCTCACCTTATCTTGTTCAATTCCAAAAAGATTATTAGGCTTAAAACACTCCAAACAGTTCAAGCAGTCCAATTGCTGGGCCACAGACCTCCATGTTGATTACAGGATAAAAACCTCAAAACTCCAGGCTTCAATAAGTCCACTTAAACAGTCCAGTGCTGGGCCAGGCACCTCCAGGTTGCTTGTTGAAAACATCCAGGCTTCAAACGGTGCATGACCAAGAGCAGGCCATAAACTGACCCAAAGCAGTCAATACTCCAGTGTCAAAAAATAAGCTCCAGAGAACTCAGAGAAGGAAAATAAAAAAGTAAACTTGTAAAGCAGCTTACATTGAAGCACAGTTTCATAAAATAGAGGACATAAGTTAACTAAAACATTAAAATTTAGACTCCACATTCAGACCTGATGAACAAAGAGTTAGTCTGGCTGCCATCTTGGATTGTGAAACGAAGGAGGAGCTCATCGCTCTCCCTCCATCAGACAAACATGAGGCGTCCAAAGGCTGCTCACATTTTAGAGGAATCACAGTCTCTCTGTAACTAAAGAGCATTTGAGCTCAGAGGAGAGAAGAGATTTATAAAGATTCATCTTCATTTTTCTCAGTCCAGCTCTAAAAATGTTTTTAATGTCGTGAATTAGTTTTTTTAAAGTGTGCAGTAGTCCATCCATCCTCCTTTTCTTCCTCTTATCAGGACAGACAGACGGACAGAGCGGTCAGTCAGTGGGTTAAATCTTATTTCTAACTCTTGGTGATGAAAATTGTCTGTCGGCTCTCTTTTTATTCTGGCTCTTATGCAGTGTGTTACTATTATTAATTTATGGTTTATACTTTTGTCTTCATTTACTCTGCTGTTTAAAACGTATTTAGTTGATTTGCTGTTTCAGTAACCTTAATTTTATTTTGGTCACCATTATTTTGACTTTTTATATTTTATTCCCATAACTTGAATTATTTTATCGACTCATATTTTATGGCTCATTGTGCGTTAGTTACCAAGTACACTTTTACTTCATTCCTGTTTGATTTATGTGCACTAACAAGTGGAAGGAAGATAAATAATTTCAGGACAATCCAAGCTTTTCCAGGATGTTTGACTTTTTCAAAAGTTTTCCATGACTGGAAAATGGGCCAAACATCTTCCAGGTTTTCCAGGACGTGTGGGGACCCCGTATAAATATTAAGGTCTGACTGGTGTACAGATGAAGCTGCTTCAGTTCAAACCAAATACACGCCCCCCTTCCTAAATGACACCATAAACACATCATCTTTAGTTTACTGGTTTAATATTCTGATTTTCCTGTTGCATGTATTTTTTAGCCTCAAACATCAGTCCCTATCACCCTCACATCTGCCAGCCACATGGGACAGTGAAGTCCTTCTGCCTCCTTCTCTCTGGGGTGTCGTCCATCTCTGCTTTTGACTTTCTTTTCTTTCCTTTAGCACAACTGGAGCGCCATGTTGGCTCTGCATGGACTCGGGTATCAGGCTAACACAGAGACCACGAGAGGGTTTTTGTTTTAGGGGGGGTAACAGTCCTTCCATTTTATAAACTAATATTTTATAGCTGAGTTTGCATTAGTTACCAAATACCTTTTTTACCTCATTACCTGTTTGATTTTGTTCACTAACAAGTTGAAAGGAAGATCAATAATTTTCCAGGACAATTCAAGCTTTTCCAGTATTCTTCAGTTTATCCCTCAATTTCCAAATGTTTTCCATGACTGGAAAATTAGTAAACCATTTTCTAGGTTTTAAAGGATGTGTGGAAACCCTGTTTTAAACTTCTAAAAGAGACTGGTATAAAAAGTTTGAAGCATTTTGAGGCTTCATTTCTGACACTAAACATTTCTTCAGATCTTCTTCTCCCTGAGGTTTAAATATTAAAGAGTCCAGCTCTGATCCATTCAGAATGTGGATCTGGATCCTGCCTGCTGTGACACCAGTTCCACGTCATTTCTCTCTCCATGATCTCCACAGTGTAAGTGTTCCTCATCAGCTCATTGTCCATCTGTGGAGGACTTCTATGTCCAGGGAAACTCCAACACTGATCCACAGGTGCTTGATGCTGCAGCCCCTCCAATGCTGTAAATCTGACTTCTGTTTCTGTCACACTGATGATATCAGAACCTGTCACAAAGCTCATCAACCTTCTGAGACTTCATCCAGTCCTCGTGCATCCTGCTGTAAAAATCCAAGGGCTGCTCTCTCAGCTGGAGTCTCTTGACTCATTTCAGGGAGCTTCAGGACTCACCTGCAGGTTGTTTTTTCTCTGAATCCATGATCTGTATTTGTGCTGCTGTGGTTCTGGTGGTCTTCAGGAGTTGTGCTGCACCTGCTGACATGTTATCAAGAGCAAACTCTGGCTGCTGTGTTATTTGTCTGCTTGAAGGAGGACTGCTTTAGGTTGGCTTGTGATGGAGCAGCTTTGACTCCCAGACCATCCAGCAGATGTAAAAGCTCCTCCTGGGCATCAGTATCAAGGTCTCCCTGTGAGGCAGCAGCTCTGAGCTCTCTGTCACACGCACTCAGACTCAGCAGCAAAGATTCAAACTCAGCTGCTCTCCAAATATCAGTGCTAAATGCTGGGGCAAGGACAAATCCCTGAGCCAATATTCTTCCACAGCTTTCCACTCTTCCTCCTGCATTTTGGTGACGGGGACGGCCCCCTCATGTCAGCCCCTCTGCTGCAGGATCCAAAAACTCAACTTTAACCCTTTACCTCCCAGATCAGCTGTTTGGTAGAGCTCATCAGATTCAGGAATATTTAATCTGTTTAATAAACATCACAACATTGTTTCTGTCGATGTTTTATGATGCAGAAAAAAACTGCAAACAAAGAGAAGTGACATTTCATTTGTGGGATTTCAAGGTTTTAAATCCTAAAAGCTTCTATTATTATTACCATTATAATGACTTTGACCATATAACTTAAAACTTTAAGCCATTGACTGATATGATGATAAATATATTAAGTCTTTTGTTCATTAAAAACATTTTTTGTGTTTGTTAAACTCAATACCATCTATTTTAAATTTTTTTTTTTTTTGCATTTTTTACAGACATTTCTGCCTTATCTAATTGATTTTTTTCAAATATTTATGCTTTTTTATGTTGTCACACTACTTGGCTCTTCCTCAGCTCCTCCACTGCTCCTCCTCTACTCCTTGTCTACTACTCCTCTGATCCTCCTCTTCTCCTTCTCTGCTCCTCCTCTTCTCCTCCTGTACTCCACCTCTGCTTCTCCTCTACTCCTCCTCTGCCCCTCTGGTTCTCTGCCCCTCCTCTGCTCCACTCTGCTTCTCCCCGTTTGCTCCTCCTCTGCTTCTCTTATACTCCTCCTCTGCTCCACTCTGCTTCTCCCCGTTTGCTCCTCCTCTGCTTCTCTTATACTCCTCCTCTGCTCCACTCTGCTTCTCCCCGTTTGCTCCTCCTCTGCTTCTCTTATACTCCTCCTCTGCTTCTCTTCTGCTCCTTCTCTTCTCCTCCTCTGATCCTCCTCTGCTCCTCCTCTGCTCCTGTGGTTCTCTGCTTCTCCTCTGCTCCTCCTCTGCTTCTCCTTTGCTTCTTCTCTGCTCCTCATCTGCTGCTCCTCTACTCCTCCTCTGCTCCTTTTCTGCTCTTCTTCTGTTACTCTGATCCTCCTCCGCTTCTCTTCTGCTCCTTCACTGCTTCTCCTCTGCTCCCCTCTGCTTCTCCTCATTTGCTCCTCCTCTGCTCCTCTTCTGTTCCTCTTCTCCTCCTCTTTTTCTCTTCTGCTCCTCCTCTGCTCCTCCTCTGCTCCCCTTTGCTCCTCCACAGATTCCTGTGAACTCACATGAGAGCTACACAGATAAACTTCAATGACACAGAATATCAGAAACATTTTTGTTTAAACTTTGCTGCCCTATAATAAACCAAATAACTACAATCATGACTGTCCCTTTTTTTTAACTTTGTCATTGTGTATTTTTTATCATCAATAAATATTTATCAGTGAGTTAACCACTGAAAAAATATTTATCCACAGTCAGACACAAAGCTGTAAATCTACACAGTCCTGGATTATTAAAGTCTTCATGGTGTCCATACTTGTCGGCTTTAGAAGCCTTTGCAAACATTTTGTAGAATTTCAGATGTTCAGTTCAGACATTTTATTTGTTCAAAAACTCTTCTCTCCATATTCATCAGCTTCACCTCTTCTTAAAGGCTACAAAGAGCAAACACAGACCTTTAGTCCACAGACTTTGTCCGCTCATCATTCAAGTTTGTCCTTGAACTTGTTCATTGATAATAAAGTTAATAACGCTGATATCTGGGTTCTTGTTATGAAAAGTTGAATTAACCACCTCACTTTGTCTTGTTGCATTCAGTCAATGTTTTTCTCTGCAACACTTTCAAAGAAAATCCCATAAACCTTTGTCATGAGACGTTTGCTCTGCCATTTCCTCTGTTTCCTGGAAATTCACATGTTGAGCTGCTTCAACAGTCGTCAGTCTCCATGGTAACCACACCACCAGAGTGTGAGCTTAACAACAACAACAACAAAAACAACAACAACAGCAACAACAGCAGCAACAACAACAACAACAACAACTCAATCAGACATTTCAGCCATGTCAGCTTTTCTGCTGCCACGGTACAAAATGTCTAAATGATGTTATCTCAGAGAAATTCTCTTCTTTTTGAGCAGAATCGTTGTTCTATGAATCAAAGTGAAATCATCTGGTACTTTAGTTTTATACCAACAACAACCCATGTCAATGATTAACACTTATTTGGGAGTAAATGTTGTTTTCTTTTATTAATTCACATTCTTGGTTCATCTGAGAGAACAGAACGTCTAAATGGTTTGATCTCAGAGAAATGTGCTCATATCTGAACTTTGATTCCGCAGATGTCAGCTTCATGCCACTTCAGCTTTATGCCACATAAACCCAGCTCAGTGATTTACTCTCTGATGTGGAATTAAATCACTACAGTTAGGCTGGAGCCAAAAGCAAACCACCAGAGAGTCAAGGTGCAAAGCACAGAGGGAGCCTGAGATTGTTCTTTACAATGTTCTGTTGGACCTCACAGATCAGAGTTTTATTGTGATTTTTATAATGTTTTTGTATCTGCCATTTGTCAAAACAGGTCTCAAATGCCTGATTTTGGAGTTCTCTAAATCTATAATGCTGAAGACAAATGTACTGAAATTCAATTAAACATTAACTTTCTGATACATTTTAACACTTTTTTTTTACAGAGATCGATGAAGACAGGACAGATTGGATTTTTATTGACAGATTTGGAGCATTAGTCATTTACCATTGACCTACGTGTCCAACAGAAGTTGAAACCTGGACGGTGTGACTGCAGTGCAGAAACACGGGTCAGTGGGGAGAACTGGAGCAGGACACAAAAATGAGATCCAAAAAACACCAGAGACAAAGACTAGAGGACTCAGCTGTCCACCATACTGACGAGCAGGAGTCAACTGGAGCCTGAGAGGAGCCAGAGAGGAGCTGAAGGAGGAGAGCTGAGGAGGAGATGTGCTGCAGGTGAGATGAGGAGAGAGCCACAGCAGACACGCCCCCACAGAGGGAGGAGGGAGCAGCAGGTGAGTGACAGGGACTCACAGACAGGCCGTCACACTCTCATGAGGAGGAAATGTCTTATTTGATCAGTGTTCCATGTTTGGTCCATCTGAGAGAACAAAATGTCTCCATGATGTTACCTCAGCACAGAAACATGATTCTCTGAATCAAACTGATCTCATGTTCCTGTCACTTGTGTTTCTGTGCCTGATGATCTTCACTGATTTACTGATGTGGACACACGTTGTCCTTTTAAACTCATTTCATATTCTTGGTGCATCAGAAAGTCAAAGTGATGTTTTCTCAGAGAAACAGGCTGATGTTTGACTCGACTTTTCCTCCAGACTTTCTGAAGTCCTGACTTGGTTTTCTGCTGTTGCAGTGACAGACCTGGGTTATCCCTGCTTCACTGCACAGTAACAACAGACTCAGGAGAAGAAAACTGGATTTGAACTCATTATTCTTCATGTTTGTCACACTTTGATATCTGTGTTTTCTCCTCTTGCTGTGTGATGAAGAACCAAAGCTGGGCTAACTTTTGGAGTTGCTTTCTTCTCTAGGTTCCTGTTCAGGATGAAGAGTTCCTGTTCTCTCTGCTTTCTGCCAGCAGGTGTCGCTGTTTCTCTTGTTTCCTCTCAGACTGATGGAGCTGAACAGATTCTTCATCTGTGAGCACAAACACTGATCTGCTCAGCTGTCTGACAGAAAGCTGTGAAGCAGCTGCCTTCTATATTTGAGCTGATGTTTCTGTGTCTCATGTTCATGTTGCTTTATTGTCTGGGTGTTAATGAGAGGAGTGGGCCATCCAACAGCAGGACAAAGACAAACTGCTCTCTTTCTGCTCCACAACATTCACTCCACTGTGATCAGAGTGAGCTGATCTTCATCAGTGTCTGTGTTGTTTGTCATCTTCTCCTCTTCTTCATTTTGGAGGCTCCACGTCCTCCAGCACATGAATGAATCTGATCATCAGACTAATCCCATCAGATCAACCTCATGTTCTCTTCTTCTCCTGCTCTTGGTCTAAACTCATGCATGGCTTATTTTCAGACCTGTGGTGTGTGGGATCATTGATAATTCACCAGAACATCTCCAGATACTTACTGGCCACTTCATTAGGGACACTTTGCTGGTACCAGGTTGGACCTCCTTCACCTCCAGAGCTCCTTCATCCAACAAGGAGCTCAAACATTTGAGCTCAGAGGAGAGAAGAGATTTATAAATATTCATCTTCATGTTTCTCAGTACAGCTCCTAAATTGTTTAACATCTTTAATTTTATTTTTTAAAATGTGCAGTAGTCCATCCATCATCCTTTTCTTCCTCTTATCAGGACAGACAGACGGATAGAGCGGTCAGTCAGTGGGTTAAAGTAGCAGCCAAAGGGACCAGCAGTCCCCCCAGTGAACCGCACAGTTTAGGACATCCCATCATTGGTCAGAAGGACAAACTGGAGTTTTTCACTGTCACTGGTCGTGACATCCCTATCCCTAGTACAAATGTCAGTAATGCACATCACAGTGCAGTTTTAATTTAACCCAACATGAAGAGGTGTTTCTGTTTTTTTGCTTGTTTAAATACAAATTCTCCAAATACTCAGTCAGATCAGCAGAGGAGAAAAGTCCTCCTCTAGGCCTAAAGTTACAGTATCTCCAACACAGTTTAACAGAATTTGACCTTCTGTCTGTTTTTGCTCTGATGGTTTCTTGTATTGTGCCATGAGCATCAATGTGTCTGTTATATTCTCCTGTTTTTAGTCTTAAGCTGAACTCAGTCAGACAGACACCACATCACCTTCACTGGATGTGTAATGAGCTTTTTTAATGAGAGACATTTAGAAAGACAAATCCATATTTACTGTTATTTAGATCAGAGTAACATAAAAGTTATGTGTTAATAGTGTAATGCCTTACACTTCAAATACAGTAATATTATAATGTAACTAATTACTTTGAAATGACAGTAACAAGTCATAAATAATGCATTTTATTTTTGTATTAACTTACCCATCACTGTTCTCATCAACCAAAAACACCTAAAGGAAACATGGAGTCTGGACCTTCAGATCTTAAAGTGAGTTTAGTTTTTAACTGAAGTCCAGGAAAAACATTTAAAGACTGAAGTGATGTCAATTTGTGGATGACTTGATATTTATTCCATAAACACACATACAAATGAAACAACTAAACTCATGAAGGCCTCTGCTGCTCTGATTTATAAACCTTTAAACTGAACAGAATCAACTCCACCTTATTTAAAACATGACTTTAAGATATTTTTCAGAGTAACAACCCCGAAAAATGTTTCTTTTTTTTTTTCCATCATTCCTTCTTTAGTTTGACACAAAACTGTTCAGTTTCCGTGTGCGTGCTTGTGGGTGCAGCTGAGAGCTGTTTCCTTCATCTGATTGGTCTCCACAGTCACATGACACAGAACAAGACACTGTCTTTGTGTGACAAACAACGCTGATTTGCTGTTGCTACACAACCACGCCCAAAGAAATCAGTTTTTACAATGTGCAGTTGCATCACAGGAGGGTTAGCCACACCCAGCTGTACGTTGACCTTTCATGGAGAGTGGCTGCCAAGGTCACTCAAGTCACGTTCGGTGTGTATCCACCTTTAGATTTGGTGATCATCTGTCTGAACCTGCTGAGCTGAATAAATGTTTGAGACTCAGCAGAGGGAGACGATCATGAAGACACTGACCTGATGAAGATCAATCATTAACTTCATCTCTATAAAGGAAAAGAGGAGGAGAGACTCTGAGGAGGTGAAACAGGTTTGAGTGAAAACACAATAAAACAATAAAGGTGATATCAGTCAGAGCTCAGACTCCATTTGAAGAGGACTAACTGAAGCAGAGGGACAAACACTGATCTGAGACAGGGTGAGTGTTCATGCAGTCTGAAGATTTCTCTGCTGTTTTAATGTGTGGATGATCAGTTCAGTGAAGAGAGTGAATGCTGAGTGATGATCTTTAAAATGAAACACAGACACTGATATAACAGACATGCTGATCAGTCAATGTGAGGCTTTTTTCTACTTTACTTCTGTTATTTGTTTTTATGAAGCTCCAGATTAAAAATCAAATCTGTACTGTGGCTTTATCCCTGTAGCAGACTCCTCTCTCTGTCAGCCATGTGATTTGTGCAGATATATTTAAAGACTGTTTACAGAGTGAACTGCTGTCACCCTGAAACATCCTCATTAATCTGAGCTCTCTTTGATATGAACAGGAATGATAACTTTGTCTCATATTTTGATTTTAAAGGCAGTATTTTCCTGAACTCTTGACGTCCTCATGACAAAATAAAGTCACTCTTAAAGTGTTCTCACTAAATGGAGCCTCAGTTCTTCGTCTAGTGCGACCAAAGGTCTGTTTTATGACACTTTAATCTCTATGAGCATGATGGACTTTGCTTCATATCCTTGTAGATACAGTCACTGCTCCATAAATCATGACCACTGTTTAATTATTAACACATGGCTTAAAGAGTTCAGGCTTAAATTCAGGATGTGTGCCACTAGAGGGCTCTCAATCCAAACAATAACAAAAGATGACTGTCAGGTGAGCAGTGAATCATGGGAGTGATTCCTGCTGCTCTCTTCATCCCAAAACAACATGACATGTTTAGGTTTGTAGCTTTAACAAACTGAGCCAGCCAATGGGTAGTGTTAGCGAATGGTGTGCCATATGATGATATTAAATCATTAAAGATTATAACTTGGGGATGATCTCATAAAGCAGAAATATCGTCAGATCATCAGTGTGGGCACAGAGACTTTGACATGCACCATAGCCAATCGTTGCACATTATGCACTGTGCATGGTAGGATCTCCTGTTTGGTTATGTAGCATGAAGCCATGGCGGAAAGAGAAAAGGAGATAATAGCTTGAAGATGTCTGCTTTTCTAAAGCAGCTGTGTTATTCACTCAGATTACAGATATTGCAGTTAGATAACATTTGTTCTAAAGTGTTGCACTTTAAGAAATAACCAGTTACTTAAGTTTGAATTTATATTTGACCCTTTTCAATAAGTTATTTGGTGTGTTTAGTTTTTATGTTACAAAAGTGCACTTTATTTTTGTTCATTACCTTTTACATTTACATTTATTGCACATTTTTATTACAAATGCACTATTTAAATTAAAACCAGTTCAGAAAGTTTCTTTGCCTTAAATTGTTTTTCTTTTTTTGGGGGGGGTTTACATGTTTTATATGTTCTTGTTATCTATCAAGGTCAAAACAAGGGATGCAACAATGCAGTAAATATTGAACTGAGGGTGGGAAATATGGCATCTAAAGAAAACATTTGATTTTTCAGTTGTTTTTTCATCATTTAAAACTTCAGCAGTGCAGTTTTCATGCTGTCCAGGTCTAAAGACTGAAAACTTTCATGGACGTTGTGTTGGCTTAAGAATGACTTCAGCAGGGAAGTCATTCTTAAGCCAACCTTTGATCAAAGGGGAGCTGTGATACAGGCCTGAAATTTGATAAGCATGGAGAGATCAAGATTTTCCTTTTTAATAAAAGGTTTGTCAAAGGCACATTCAAAGCTAAAGGACATTACCAGAACTATGACTGTGTTGATGAGCAACAGAACAGGAGCGACAACTGTGTCAAAAACCTGTCTGAGGAGACTCAGGGGATCAGTGTCTGAGAGACAGTTAGTAAGACACAGATGAAGACTTAATCTGAATGTTAGAAGAGAAACAGAGGCTGAAAATAAATGAATTTCATATTAATTTGCACTGAATGTGAATTTGGAACTGAAATTGCGTTGCCCACTCAAGTCACATTGTGTGGCAATAAATACCTCATTTTGGTCTCCATCGCTCTCCATCGGTGACGTCACATCCGCTCCAGTTTCACCCCGATCATATCATGATACATAATAGGATGTATTAGCTGACATTATTCCAACTGTATCCTTTTAACTCACCTACCAACAACAAAACACTGGAGCTGATACCCTGCAGCAGCATCTGTGAGTTCTCTGTCTAGGCATAACTAATGTCACACTGACTAATGTTTCCACACAGACATGGGTTGCTACTGTAGTTTCTCGATGTGTTGGTGTGTAGATGCAGATGATGAAGAAGACTTGTTTGCATATAAGAGAAGTTTTATTACAAACCAAACAAGTGTCTAAATCAGGCACTCCGGACAGCCTGAGAGGCTCAAAGCCAAACTGAACCTCCTGAACATTTAAGAGTACATGTATTTATACCAGACTCATTTGTTTGAAAACATACATGCAACATGGACCCTCATAGCATCTTAAATGTAGAACATGTAAACTGAAAGGCACACCCCATGATAGCCCAAAGTGAAGGACCTTTACCTCTGACACAGGGTTTATCACTCTATGCTGTTATGTTAAACATTCAGTTATTCACCCAATAATAGTTGTTGACCAACAAAAGCAGTAAGGACATGAAGCTTGTTTGTGTAGAGCCTCTGGGGCACACCTGAGCACCTTATCAGGTCATCTTCACTCTCAGTGAAAAGGTCACCTTCAGTCCTCTCATGAACACACCCTCAGAAACACCTATTTCATTTTAAACCATTCACATCAGATACTACATTACTCAGTGATCTGGAAAAAAATCAGTCTGTCACAGGTATCTCACACACCCACTTAATGCTGATTGGCTGTTGCTGCACAGCCGCAGGTGATGTCACCTGCAGAGTTCAAACTTTTTCAACTTCAGCGACTAAGCAGCGAGCGACCAGGTGGCCCAGATCAATCTGTTAACCCGCCCTGTTGCAGCTGGACATGGACTTTATGTGAATAGAGGTTAGCACAGGTCACAAAGTCATGTTCAGTATGTAGGCACCTTAACCCTTTAACTACCTGCTCAACTGTTGTGCAGAAGTTATCAATGATTTCAAGGGTATATAATGTTTTAAAACACAGAAAAACCCCACAATTTTTTAATATTTCAGGGAGCAGAGAAAACTACAACCAAACCTAAAGACATATTTTCTTGGTGTGGAATTGAAGGTTTAAAATGCTGAGGGTTGATAACGTGATGACATAAAAATGCACAAATATTTTGGGCAATATTAAAAAGGCAGAAATGATTGTAAAAAATATCAATCAAATTAACTTAAAATAGAAGATAATGAGTTTGACAAACACAAAAAATGTTGTTGATGAATAACAGATGTTTTTAAGTATAAATCATCATATCAGTAAATGGTTACGAATTTAAAATTATAATTATGGCAATAATAACATCTTTCATTTTTAAGCTTTTAAATCCCACACAAAGAAAATATCAGTTTGTTTGGTTTGCTTGCAGTTTTTTTTCTGGATCCTAAAATATGACAGAATCATTGATGTGTCACTTTTTTAACAATAAATATTCCTGAATGTATTGACCTCTGCCAAACAGTGGAGCAGGGAGTTAAAGGGTTAAGAGTTTGTGATTTATTCAGTGGTTTCAAATGAGAGAGGGGTCAGTAGCAGATGCTGTCAATAGGGGATTCCTGCAGAGCCGCAGAGCCGCAGAGCCACCCTCCACAGCGCAACTTCCAGTCCACAGCTCAACATACGGGTATTTGGCGTCAGCGGTTGCCGGATTTGATAAATTAACGTTCGTACATCTCAAATAATAATACTGTAATAGTTTCTCTTTCTTTTTCATAGAGCACACATCTGAAAGTTACGACAGCATATTAAGGCCACTTAAAGAAATAAATTGAGTTCATGAAAATTCGAAATTTTCGCGGAAAAACTCAGATTTTTTGCCTTTATAAAAACTCGAATCTATTACTTTATTAGGTCGAAATTCAGTAACTTCATAAAGACACAAAATAAGTGGTGTAGTGTCGTGGCTCCAAAGCCAGCTTTATGATCACTCATCTGAATTTACTTTTATTTATTTTTTTAATGTGTATTCATTGATAGGAAATGACTATAAAAACTGTAACTGTGCTGTTGTTGACTGTAGTGACAACAAATTAACCTAGTGATCCAATGTCTTGTTGTTTATACTGTATCTCTCTCTTTTAAGAGAAATAGGTCTATATTTAATTTTAATTCATACGATTTTTAATATAGTAAATTATACATATATATCATGTAAGTAATGTTTATGGATTTTTCAAATATTGATATTTAAATTATATATAAATAATTTTATATAAATAATTATCTATCTATCTATCTATCTATCTAGATAGATAGATAGATAGATAGATAGATAGATAGATAGATAGATAGATAGATAGATAGATAGATAGATAGATAGATAGAAGAACTCGAGGTTGTTGCTATCTGACCTAGCAACAGTTACTAAGGAGGCGGGGCTTGAGTAAGCATCACTTGATGGAAGGTCAGTAACCTCTGCAGGTGTGACAGCACATGACTCAAACACATGAAAGTGGGGCTGCAGCAGAGACCTGATATTAAAGCTCCAGGCTGAGTGCAGGTGTCCCAGTGAAGACAAAGAGGAGCAGCAACAGCTAAACAGAAGTTTGTTCTCTCAGGTAGACTGGATCAGTGAGCTCATGTTGATCCACAGAGTTCTCTCAGGGCTTCATCCTGGGGCTTCACCTCTGTGTGTGGAGCAGGTCTGCACAACACTGAACTTCATCATGATGGTTAATAAAGTCTGTGCTGTTTTTCTTCTTCTTTGGTTAATAAAGTCTGTCCTCTTCTTCTTCTTTGGTTAATAAAGTCTGTCTTCTTCTTCTTCTTCTTTGGTTAATAAAGTCTGTCTTCTTCTTCTTCTTTGGTTAATAAAGTCTGTCCTCTTCTTCTTCTTCTTTGGTTAATAAAGTCTGTCCTCTTCTTCTTCTTCTTCTTTGGTTAATAAAGTCTGTCCTCTTCTTCTTCTTTGGTTAATAAAGTCTGTCTTCTTCTTCTTCTTTGGTTAATAAAGTCTGTCTTCTTCTTCTTCTTTGGTTAATAAAGTCTGTCCTCTTCTTCTTCTTTGGTTAATAAAGTCTGTCTTCTTCTTCTTCTTCTTTGGTTAATAAAGTCTGTCCTGTTTTTCTTCTTCTTCTTTGGTTAATAAAGTCTGTCCTCTTCTTCTTCTTTGGTTAATAAAGTCTGTCTTCTTCTTCTTCTTCTTTGGTTAATAAAGTCTGTCTTCTTCTTCTTCTTCTTTGGTTAATAAAGTCTGTCCTCTTCTTCTTCTTCTTTGGTTAATAAAGTCTGTCTTCTTCTTCTTCTTTGGTTAATAAAGTCTGTCCTCTTCTTCTTCTTCTTTGGTAAATAAAGTCTGTCTTCTTCTTCTTCTTTGGTTAATAAAGTCTGTCCTCTTCTTCTTCTTCTTTGGTTAATAAAGTCTGTCCTCTTCTTCTTCTTTGGTTAATAAAGTCTGTCTTCTTCTTCTTCTTTGGTTAATAAAGTCTGTCTTCTTCTTCTTCTTCTTTGGTAAATAAAGTCTGTCCTCTTCTTCTTCTTTGGTTAATAAAGTCTGTCCTCTTCTTCTTTGGTTAATAAAGTCTGTCTTCTTCTTCTTCTTCTTTGGTTAATAAAGTCTGTCCTCTTCTTCTTCTTTGGTTAATAAAGTCTGTCCTCTTCTTCTTCTTTGGTTAATAAAGTCTGTCCTCTTCTTCTTCTTTGGTTAATAAAGTCTGTCCTCTTCTTCTTCTTTGGTTAATAAAGTCTGTCCTCTCCTTCTTCTTTGGTTAACAAAGTCTGTCCTGTTTTTCTTCTTCTTTGGTTAATAAAGTCTGTCCTCTTCTTCTTCTTCTTTGGTTAATAAAGTCTGTCCTCTTCTTCTTCTTCTTTGGTTAATAAAGTCTGTCCTCTCCTTCTTTGGTTAATAAAGTCTGTCCTCTCCTTCTTTGGTTAATAAAGTCTGTCTTCTTCTTCTTCGTCTTTGGTTAATAAAGTCTGTCTTCTTCTTCTTCTTTGGTTAATAAAGTCTGTCTTCTTCTTCTTCTTCTTTGGTTAATAAAGTCTGTCCTCTTCTTCTTCTTTGGTTAATAAAGTCTGTCCTCTTCTTCTTCTTTGGTTAATGAAGTCTGTCCTCTTCTTCTTCTTTGGTTAATAAAGTCTGTCCTCTTCTTCTTCTTCTTTGGTTAATAAAGTCTGTCTTCTTCTTCTTCTTTGGTTAATAAAGTCTGTCCTCTTCTTCTTCTTTGGTTAATAAAGTCTGTCCTCTTCTTCTTCTTTGGTTAATAAAGTCTGTCCTCTTCTTCTTCTTCTTTGGTTAATAAAGTCTGTCTTCTTCTTCTTCTTCTTTGGTAAATAAAGTCTGTCTTCTTCTTCTTCTTTGGTTAATAAAGTCTGTCCTCTTCTTCTTCTTCTTTGGTTAATAAAGTCTGTCTTCTTCTTCTTCTTTGGTTAATAAAGTCTGTCCTCTTCTTCTTCTTTGGTTAATAAAGTCTGTCTTCTTCTTCTTCTTTGGTTAATAAAGTCTGTCCTCTTCTTCTTCTTCTTTGGTTAATAAAGTCTGTCCTCTTCTTCTTCTTTGGTTAATAAAGTCTGTCCTCTTCTTCTTCTTTGGTTAATAAAGTCTGTCTTCTTCTTCTTCTTTGGTTAATAAAGTCTGTCCTCTTCTTCTTCTTCTTTGGTTAATAAAGTCTGTCTTCTTCTTCTTCTTTGGTTAATAAAGTCTGTCCTCTTCTTCTTCTTCTTTGGTTAATAAAGTCTGTCCTCTTCTTCTTCTTTGGTTAATAAAGTCTGTCTTCTTCTTCTTCTTTGGTAAATAAAGTCTGTCTTCTTCTTCTTCTTCTTTGGTTAATAAAGTCTGTCTTCTTCTTCTTCTTTGGTTAATAAAGTCTGTCCTCTTCTTCTTCTTCTTTGGTTAATAAAGTCTGTCCTCTTCTTCTTCTTTGGTTAATAAAGTCTGTCTTCTTCTTCTTCTTCTTTGGTTAATAAAGTCTGTCTTCTTCTTCTTCTTTGGTTAATAAAGTCTGTCCTCTTCTTCTTCTTCTTTGGTTAATAAAGTCTGTCCTCTTCTTCTTTGGTTAATAAAGTCTGTCTTCTTCTTCTTCTTCTTTGGTTAATAAAGTCTGTCCTCTTCTTCTTCTTTGGTTAATAAAGTCTGTCCTCTTCTTCTTCTTCTTTGGTTAATAAAGTCTGTCCTCTTCTTCTTCTTTGGTTAATAAAGTCTGTCCTCTCCTTCTTCTTTGGTTAATAAAGTCTGTCCTTTTTCTTCTTCTTTGGTGGTTAATAAAGTCTGTCCTCTTCTTCTTCTTCTTTGGTTAATAAAGTCTGTCCTCTTCTTCTTCTTCTTTGGTTAATAAAGTCTGTCCTCTCCTTCTTTGGTTAATAAAGTCTGTCTTCTTCTTCTTCTTTGGTTAATAAAGTCTGTCCTCTTCTTCTTCTTTGGTTAATAAAGTCTGTCCTCTCCTTCTTCTTTGGTTAATAAAGTCTGTCTTCTTCTTCTTCTTCTTTGGTTAATAAAGTCTGTCCTCTTCTTCTTCTTTGGTTAATAAAGTCTGTCCTCTTCTTCTTCTTTGGTTAATAAAGTCTGTCTTCTTCTTCTTCTTTGGTTAATAAAGTCTGTCTTCTTCTTCTTCTTCTTTGGTTAATAAAGTCTGTCTTCTTCTTCTTCTTTGGTTAATAAAGTCTGTCCTCTTCTTCTTCTTTGGTTAATAAAGTCTGTCCTCTTCTTCTTCTTCTTTGGTTAATAAAGTCTGTCTTCTTCTTCTTCTTTGGTTAATAAAGTCTGTCCTCTTCTTCTTCTTCTTTGGTTAATAAAGTCTGTCCTCTTCTTCTTCTTTGGTTAATAAAGTCTGTCCTCTTCTTCTTCTTCTTTGGTTAATAAAGTCTGTCTTCTTCTTCTTCTTTGGTTAATAAAGTCTGTCCTCTTCTTCTTCTTCTTTGGTTAATAAAGTCTGTCTTCTTCTTCTTCTTTGGTTAATAAAGTCTGTCTTCTTCTTCTTCTTTGGTTAACAAAGTCTGTCCTGTTTTTCTTCTTCTTTGGTTAATAAAGTCTGTCCTCTTCTTCTTCTTCTTTGGTTAATAAAGTCTGTCCTCTTCTTCTTCTTCTTTGGTTAATAAAGTCTGTCCTCTCCTTCTTTGGTTAATAAAGTCTGTCTTCTTCTTCTTCTTCTTTGGTTAATAAAGTCTGTCCTCTTCTTCTTCTTTGGTTAATAAAGTCTGTCCTCTTCTTCTTCTTTGGTTAATAAAGTCTGTCTTCTTCTTCTTCTTTGGTTAATAAAGTCTGTCCTCTTCTTCTTCTTCTTTGGTTAATAAAGTCTGTCTTCTTCTTCTTCTTTGGTTAATAAAGTCTGTCTTCTTCTTCTTCTTTGGTAAATAAAGTCTGTCCTCTTCTTCTTCTTTGGTTAACAAAGTCTGTCCTCTTCTTCTTCTTTGGTTAATAAAGTCTGTCCTCTTCTTCTTCTTTGGTTAATAAAGTCTGTCCTCTTCTTCTTCTTTGGTTAACAAAGTCTGTCCTCTCCTTCTTTGGTTAATAAAGTCTGTCCTCTTCTTCTTCTTTGGTTAATAAAGTCTGTCTTCTTCTTCTTCTTCTTTGGTTAATAAAGTCTGTCCTCTTCTTCTTCTTCTTTGGTTAATAAAGTCTGTCCTCTTCTTCTTTGGTTAATAAAGTCTGTCCTCTTCTTCTTCTTCTTCTTTGGTTAATAAAGTCTGTCCTCTTCTTCTTCTTCTTTGGTTAATAAAGTCTGTCCTCTTCTTCTTTGGTTAATAAAGTCTGTCCTCTTCTTCTTCTTTGGTTAATAAAGTCTGTCCTCTTCTCCTTCTTTGGTTAATAAAGTCTGTCCTCTTCTTCTTTGGTTAATAAAGTCTGTCCTCTTCTTCTTCTTTGGTTAATAAAGTCTGTCTTCTTCTTCTTCTTTGGTTAATAAAGTCTGTCTTCTTCTTCTTCTTTGGTTAATAAAGTCTGTCCTCTTCTTCTTCTTTGGTTAATAAAGTCTGTCTTCTTCTTCTTCTTCTTTGGTTAATAAAGTCTGTCCTCTCCTTCTTTGGTTAATAAAGTCTGTCCTCTTCTTCTTCTTCTTTGGTTAATAAAGTCTGTCCTCTTCTTCTTCTTCTTTGGTTAATAAAGTCTGTCCTCTTCTTCTTCTTTGGTTAATAAAGTCTGTCCTCTCCTTCTTCTTTGGTTAATAAAGTCTGTCCTCTTCTTCTTCTTCTTTGGTTAATAAAGTCTGTCCTCTTCTTCTTCTTCTTTGGTTAATAAAGTCTGTCCTCTTCTTCTTCTTTGGTTAATAAAGTCTGTCTTCTTCTTCTTCTTTGGTTAATAAAGTCTGTCCTCTTCTTCTTCTTCTTTGGTTAATAAAGTCTGTCCTCTTCTTCTTCTTCTTTGGTTAATAAAGTCTGTCCTCTTCTTCTTCTTCTTTGGTTAATAAAGTCTGTCCTCTTCTTCTTCTTCTTTGGTTAATAAAGTCTGTCCTCTTCTTCTTCTTTGGTTAATAAAGTCTGTCTTCTCCTTCTTCTTTGGTTAATAAAGTCTGTCCTCTTCTTCTTCTTTGGTTAATAAAGTCTGTCCTCTTCTTCTTCTTCTTTGGTTAATAAAGTCTGTCCTCTCCTTCTTTGGTTAATAAAGTCTGTCCTCTTCTTCTTCTTCTTTGGTTAATAAAGTCTGTCCTCTTCTTCTTCTTTGGTTAATAAAGTCTGTCCTCTCCTTCTTTGGTTAATAAAGTCTGTCTTCTTCTTCTTCTTTGGTTAATAAAGTCTGTCCTCTTCTTCTTCTTTGGTTAATAAAGTCTGTCTTCTTCTTCTTCTTTGGTTAATAAAGTCTGTCCTCTCCTTCTTTGGTTAATAAAGTCTGTCCTCTTCTTCTTCTTCTTTGGTTAATAAAGTCTGTCTTCTTCTTCTTCTTTGGTTAATAAAGTCTGTCCTGTTTTTCTTCTTCTTTGGTTAATAAAGTCTGTCCTCTTCTTCTTCTTTGGTTAATAAAGTCTGTCCTCTCCTTCTTTGGTTAATAAAGTCTGTCCTCTTCTTCTTCTTCTTTGGTTAATAAAGTCTGTCCTCTCCTTCTTTGGTTAATAAAGTCTGTCCTCTTCTTCTTCTTCTTTGGTTAATAAAGTCTGTCTTCTTCTTCTTCTTTGGTTAATAAAGTCTGTCCTGTTTTTCTTCTTCTTTGGTTAATAAAGTCTGTCCTCTTCTTCTTCTTTGGTTAATAAAGTCTGTCCTCTCCTTCTTTGGTTTATAAAGTCTGTCCTCTTCTTCTTCTTCTTTGGTTAATAAAGTCTGTCCTCTTCTTCTTCTTTGGTTAATGAAGTCTGTCTTCTTCTTCTTCTTCTTTGGTTAATAAAGTCTGTCCTCTTCTTCTTCTTTGGTTAATGAAGTCTGTCTTCTTCTTCTTCTTTGGTTAATAAAGTCTGTCCTCTTCTTCTTCTTTGGTTAATAAAGTCTGTCCTCTTCTTCTTCTTTGGTTAATAAAGTCTGTCCTCTTCTTCTTCTTCTTTGGTTAATAAAGTCTGTCCTCTTCTTCTTTGGTTAATAAAGTCTGTCCTCTTCTTCTTTGGTTAATAAAGTCTGTCTTCTTCTTCTTCTTTGGTTAATAAAGTCTGTCCTCTTCTTCTTCTTTGGTTAATAAAGTCTGTCCTCTTCTTCTTCTTTGGTTAATAAAGTCTGTCTTCTTCTTCTTTGGTTAATAAAGTCTGTCCTCTTCTTCTTCTTTGGTTAATAAAGTCTGTCCTCTTCTTCTTCTTTGGTTAATAAAGTCTGTCCTCTTCTTCTTCTTCTTTGGTTAATAAAGTCTGTCCTCTTCTTCTTCTTTGGTTAATAAAGTCTGTCTTCTTCTTCTTCTTTGGTTAATAAAGTCTGTCCTCTTCTTCTTCTTCTTTGGTTAATAAAGTCTGTCCTCTTCTTCTTCTTTGGTTAATAAAGTCTGTCTTCTTCTTCTTCTTCTTCTTTGGTTAATAAAGTCTGTCCTCTTCTTCTTCTTCTTTGGTTAATAAAGTCTGTCCTCTTCTTCTTCTTTGGTTAATAAAGTCTGTCTTCTTCTTCTTCTTTGGTTAATAAAGTCTGTCCTCTTCTTCTTCTTTGGTTAATAAAGTCTGTCCTCTTCTTCTTTGGTTAATAAAGTCTGTCTTCTTCTTCTTCTTTGGTTAATAAAGTCTGTCCTCTTCTTCTTCTTCTTTGGTTAATAAAGTCTGTCCTCTTCTTCTTCTTCTTTGGTTAATAAAGTCTGTCTTCTTCTTCTTCTTTGGTTAATAAAGTCTGTCCTCTTCTTCTTCTTTGGTTAATAAAGTCTGTCCTCTTCTTCTTCTTTGGTTAATAAAGTCTGTCTTCTTCTTCTTCTTCTTTGGTTAATAAAGTCTGTCCTCTTCTTCTTCTTTGGTTAATAAAGTCTGTCCTCTTCTTCTTCTTCTTTGGTTAATAAAGTCTGTCCTCTCCTTCTTTGGTTAATAAAGTCTGTCTTCTTCTTCTTCTTTGGTTAATAAAGTCTGTCCTCTTCTTCTTCTTTGGTTAATAAAGTCTGTCTTCTTCTTCTTCTTTGGTTAATAAAGTCTGTCCTCTTCTTCTTCTTCTTTGGTTAATAAAGTCTGTCTTCTTCTTCTTCTTTGGTTAATAAAGTCTGTCTTCTTCTTCTTCTTTGGTTAATAAAGTCTGTCCTCTTCTTCTTCTTTGGTTAATAAAGTCTGTCCTCTTCTTCTTCTTCTTTGGTTAATAAAGTCTGTCCTCTTCTTCTTCTTCTTTGGTTAATAAAGTCTGTCCTCTTCTTCTTCTTTGGTTAATAAAGTCTGTCCTCTTCTTCTTCTTCTTTGGTTAATAAAGTCTGTCCTCTTCTTCTTCTTTGGTTAATAAAGTCTGTCCTCTTCTTCTTCTTTTTTGGTTAATAAAGTCTGTCCTCTTCTTCTTCTTCTTTGGTTAATAAAGTCTGTCTTCTTCTTCTTTGGTTAATAAAGTCTGTCCTCTTCTTCTTTGGTTAATAAAGTCTGTCCTCTTCTTCTTCTTCTTTGGTTAATAAAGTCTGTCCTCTTCTTCTTCTTTGGTTAATAAAGTCTGTCTTCTTCTTCTTTGGTTAATAAAGTCTGTCTTCTTCTTCTTTGGTTAATAAAGTCTGTCCTCTCCTTCTTTGGTTAATAAAGTCTGTCCTCTTCTTCTTCTTCTTTGGTTAATAAAGTCTGTCTTCTTCTTCTTCTTTGGTTAATAAAGTCTGTCCTCTTCTTCTTCTTCTTTGGTTAATAAAGTCTGTCCTCTCCTTCTTCTTTGGTTAATAAAGTCTGTCCTCTTCTTCTTCTTTGGTTAATAAAGTCTGTCTTCTTCTTCTTCTTTGGTTAATAAAGTCTGTCTTCTTCTTCTTCTTTGGTTAATAAAGTCTGTCCTCTTCTTCTTCTTCTTTGGTTAATAAAGTCTGTCTTCTTCTTCTTCTTTGGTTAATAAAGTCTGTCCTCTTCTTCTTCTTTGGTTAATAAAGTCTGTCCTCTCCTTCTTTGGTTAATAAAGTCTGTCTTCTTCTTCTTCTTCTTCTTTGGTTAATAAAGTCTGTCCTCTTCTTCTTCTTTGGTTAATAAAGTCTGTCTTCTTCTTCTTCTTTGGTTAATAAAGTCTGTCCTCTCCTTCTTTGGTTAATAAAGTCTGTCCTCTTCTTCTTCTTCTTTGGTTAATAAAGTCTGTCTTCTTCTTCTTCTTTGGTTAATAAAGTCTGTCCTGTTTTTCTTCTTCTTTGGTTAATAAAGTCTGTCCTCTTCTTCTTCTTTGGTTAATAAAGTCTGTCCTCTTCTTCTTCTTTGGTTAATAAAGTCTGTCCTCTTCTTCTTCTTCTTTGGTTAATAAAGTCTGTCCTCTTCTTCTTTGGTTAATAAAGTCTGTCCTCTTCTTCTTTGGTTAATAAAGTCTGTCTTCTTCTTCTTCTTTGGTTAATAAAGTCTGTCCTGTTTTTCTTCTTCTTCTTTGGTTAATAAAGTCTGTCCTCTTCTTCTTCTTTGGTTAATAAAGTCTGTCCTCTCCTTCTTTGGTTAATAAAGTCTGTCCTCTTCTTCTTCTTCTTTGGTTAATAAAGTCTGTCCTCTTCTTCTTCTTTGGTTAATAAAGTCTGTCTTCTTCTTCTTCTTTGGTTAATAAAGTCTGTCCTCTTCTTCTTCTTTGGTTAATAAAGTCTGTCTTCTTCTTCTTCTTTGGTTAATAAAGTCTGTCCTCTTCTTCTTCTTTGGTTAATAAAGTCTGTCCTCTTCTTCTTCTTTGGTTAATAAAGTCTGTCTTCTTCTTCTTCTTTGGTTAATAAAGTCTGTCCTCTTCTTCTTTGGTTAATAAAGTCTGTCCTCTTCTTCTTCTTTGGTTAATAAAGTCTGTCTTCTTCTTCTTCTTTGGTTAATAAAGTCTGTCCTCTTCTTCTTCTTCTTTGGTTAATAAAGTCTGTCCTCTTCTTCTTCTTTGGTTAATAAAGTCTGTCTTCTTCTTCTTCTTTGGTTAATAAAGTCTGTCCTCTTCTTCTTCTTTGGTTAATAAAGTCTGTCCTCTTCTTCTTCTTTGGTTAATAAAGTCTGTCCTCTTCTTCTTCTTCTTTGGTTAATAAAGTCTGTCCTCTTCTTCTTCTTTGGTTAATAAAGTCTGTCTTCTTCTTCTTCTTTGGTTAATAAAGTCTGTCCTCTTCTTCTTCTTTGGTTAATAAAGTCTGTCCTCTTCTTCTTCTTTGGTTAATAAAGTCTGTCTTCTTCTTCTTCTTCTTTGGTTAATAAAGTCTGTCCTCTTCTTCTTCTTCTTTGGTTAATAAAGTCTGTCCTCTTCTTCTTCTTTGGTTAATAAAGTCTGTCTTCTTCTTCTTCTTTGGTTAATAAAGTCTGTCCTCTTCTTCTTCTTTGGTTAATGAAGTCTGTCCTCTTCTTCTTTGGTTAATAAAGTCTGTCTTCTTCTTCTTCTTTGGTTAATAAAGTCTGTCCTCTTCTTCTTCTTTGGTTAATAAAGTCTGTCCTCTTCTTCTTCTTTGGTTAATAAAGTCTGTCTTCTTCTTCTTCTTCTTTGGTTAATAAAGTCTGTCCTCTTCTTCTTCTTTGGTTAATAAAGTCTGTCCTCTTCTTCTTCTTTGGTTAATAAAGTCTGTCTTCTTCTTCTTCTTCTTTGGTTAATAAAGTCTGTCCTCTTCTTCTTCTTTGGTTAATAAAGTCTGTCCTCTTCTTCTTCTTCTTTGGTTAATAAAGTCTGTCCTCTTCTTCTTCTTTGGTTAATAAAGTCTGTCTTCTTCTTCTTCTTCTTCTTTGGTTAATAAAGTCTGTCCTCTTCTTCTTCTTTGGTTAATAAAGTCTGTCCTCTTCTTCTTCTTTGGTTAATAAAGTCTGTCTTCTTCTTCTTCTTTGGTTAATAAAGTCTGTCCTCTTCTTCTTCTTCTTTGGTTAATAAAGTCTGTCTTCTTCTTCTTCTTTGGTTAATAAAGTCTGTCTTCTTCTTCTTCTTTGGTTAATAAAGTCTGTCCTCTTCTTCTTCTTTGGTTAATAAAGTCTGTCCTCTTCTTCTTCTTCTTTGGTTAATAAAGTCTGTCCTCTTCTTCTTCTTCTTTGGTTAATAAAGTCTGTCTTCTTCTTCTTCTTTGGTTAATAAAGTCTGTCCTCTTCTTCTTCTTTGGTTAATAAAGTCTGTCCTCTTCTTCTTCTTCTTTGGTTAATAAAGTCTGTCCTCTTCTTCTTCTTCTTTGGTTAATAAAGTCTGTCCTCTTCTTCTTCTTTGGTTAATAAAGTCTGTCTTCTTCTTCTTCTTCTTTGGTTAATAAAGTCTGTCCTCTTCTTCTTCTTTGGTTAATAAAGTCTGTCCTCTTCTTCTTCTTTGGTTAATAAAGTCTGTCCTCTTCTTCTTCTTCTTTGGTTAATAAAGTCTGTCTTCTTCTTCTTTGGTTAATAAAGTCTGTCCTCTTCTTCTTCTTTGGTTAATAAAGTCTGTCCTCTTCTTCTTCTTCTTTGGTTAATAAAGTCTGTCCTCTTCTTCTTCTTTGGTTAATAAAGTCTGTCTTCTTCTTCTTCTTTGGTTAATAAAGTCTGTCTTCTTCTTCTTTGGTTAATAAAGTCTGTCCTCTTCTTCTTCTTTGGTTAATAAAGTCTGTCCTCTTCTTCTTCTTCTTTGGTTAATAAAGTCTGTCTTCTTCTTCTTCTTTGGTTAATAAAGTCTGTCCTCTTCTTCTTCTTCTTTGGTTAATAAAGTCTGTCCTCTTCTTCTTCTTTGGTTAATAAAGTCTGTCCTCTCCTTCTTTGGTTAATAAAGTCTGTCTTCTTCTTCTTCTTTGGTTAATAAAGTCTGTCTTCTTCTTCTTCTTTGGTTAATAAAGTCTGTCCTCTTCTTCTTCTTCTTTGGTTAATAAAGTCTGTCCTCTTCTTCTTCTTCTTTGGTTAATAAAGTCTGTCCTCTTCTTCTTCTTCTTTGGTTAATAAAGTCTGTCCTCTTCTTCTTTGGTTAATAAAGTCTGTCTTCTTCTTCTTCTTTGGTTAATAAAGTCTGTCCTCCTGAATGTGCATTAACTTAAAACAATTTAAAAGTACAAAAAAACGCTCTTGTTCTGCTATAAAGAACTGGACGGCTAATTTTATAATCTTTTTTATTTATTTTTTTAATAATTGAGTCAGTCAACATGCTTTTAACTAAGGTTCTTTTTATATTAAAGTTGTTTGTTTTATTATACTAAGATTATGTGAATTATGAAATTATATGACAGTGTAAGGGGGGGCTGAACTTGATAAGCTTTGCTTCCTTCAACCCCTTCTCGAACTCGCCCTTTATCATTGTATGCTATTTTTTTCCCTTTACACATTGTTTGTTTTAATGTATGTGCTTGTTTGAGACAAATAAAAATCAAATCAAATCAAATGTTTTGGCTATTGAGATTCAAACACAACAAAGCACAACAGCTCTGCAGCAGACAGACAGCAAAAGAAATCTACAATGTGGAATAAAGCTTCATTTGACAACCAGCAGTGAAGGTTGTTGTTGTTGCTGTTAGAATAAAGCAAAGGCCATAGAAAGACAAATGATGTGTGAGTGTGTACTTCATCATGTTATTAAAAGGGTGGGTCTAACTCTGAGGGTACAAGTGACGCTTTGCTAAGCTAATAAAGGGCTACTGTCCAATCCTAGGTTAGAAACCTTTAAAACGCACAGGAGGCCTGTCAAGCTTTCAAAAGAAATCAATAAGCCTAAGCTGTGTGTCTACAAGTATCTATTTACAAATATTGACTGTTACAAGTCTAACAGTCAATATTTGAGAAGTTTGGAGGTGGTGGATTTTTTTCTTTTCCAAGCCCAAGATGCAAATGAAAAGATGCTGAGTGTGGATAAAGCCTGGGAACACCTGCATTTGTTCTAAAGTAAGGTGCTAACTATCATGAGCGCTATGTGTCAGGTAAGATTATGTTAACAAACAAAGACGTATCAATAGCAGGTTACTTCTGAGGTGTGGCAGGCCTCGAGCCCAGCAGGTGCAAACACCTACCTGTGCAAACAAATTGGTTTTCTGGAAACAGTGGCTACTGTGAATAGAGCAGTTCGAGTCCAGGAAGACTGGAGGGCAACCAGGAGAGACTGGTGACTGCAGGATAGACTGCAATGTTGACAGGCTATTACCCACCAGTTTCCCAGAGGAAACACCCAAAAAATACTGCAAGACTCCACAGACAAAACAGCCCGAGTCCGAGAGGCGGGATGGAAGATGGGCCACCAGGATGGATAAACCTCGATGGAAAGGACAATGACTAACTATATGAAGATTCTCAGGAGGTGTGGTCTGGGAAAAAGTAACAACATTCACATTCACATTCTGAGTAACATTAACATTAACATTAACATTAACATTCTTAACACTAACATTCTGGTTCACATAAAGATGGCCAGAAGCAACCTTGCGCTGCTCAGGCAGGTCAGACAAGTGGCTGAGTCAACAACCACAGTGCTATCAGGCCCAATATTGCAAAGGCAGGTGAGGATGAGACAGGGAGGAGGTGAATGTGGATGACCCCAGGAGATGACCCAAGAGGCACCCCAAAGTAACCCAAGAACTGAGTCAAGCCAAAAGGCCAAAAGTCTGAACAACCAAGGCAGAGGAGGAGGATCAAGTGGCCAAAGACCAACGAGGCAGCAGAGTGGAAGAGCGAGTTTCTGGCTTTGCTGAGGAGGCGGACAAGGCATGGGAGTGAGCAACTCTTGAGGAAGGCTAGCTGGAGAGGCCACCAGGAAATGTTCTGGGCTAAGAGGCGAAACATCTGTGAATGGTTAACAAAGTCTGGAGGTGCAAACACCTACCTGAACAAACATAAAAACCCTGAGCCATTAAAATATGTGAACAAGAAATATGTGTAACAAAACAAGTTCTTACATACTGACATATTTTAGCATTTTGTGAATGGCCACCATAGAAATGGGCAAACACAACTGAAGGACAATTTAAAATTAACTTCAATTTAAACAAAATACTTCAACTTACCCATCTCTACAAGAGCACTGTTGTTCTTAGTGTAACAGGGTTTAGGACTAGTCTTTAAGGTATAAAGCAGCGCTCTTCTCGCTCACTACCGGTACACAGACGAAGAAGACAGGCAGCTGCATGAAGCACGCCAAACAATTGACTGGTATGTAGACGTTTCCACCGACAAAACACGAGTATGTGACTGCAGCATTATGCTAATGTTTAGTAAATGTATTTTATTCTTAGAACTCAGACAAGCGGCAGTTCGTGGTAACGTGGGTGTCTTTGAAAAGTTGAGTGAAGCAGTGCTCTCCCTCTCGTTGTCGGCACAGGACGATACAGGCTTGCATGAAGCACGCCAAACAATTGACTCGGTACGTACACGGTTTCACCGACAAAACATGAATATGTGAATGCAGACAGATGTGTAGTAAATGTAATTTTCAGAATTCAGAAGTAAAGTAAAGAAGGGTGGGTGCCGTATAGCATGACTATATCACTCCAGCCATCTGCGTACAGAGCGTCGTGAGCAGAGATTTTGATTGTAAGTCGTGATGATGAATGTATGTTTATGGAGAGATTATTTATTCAATTGTGATATTTACATGTATGTTGTGCTTTCTTTAGTGGCAGTTATTGTGATGCACACTGCGGTCTGAGTGTCGAATAAACGACTTAAAGGTACGGCATGTAGGTTAACTATGTTGGCAGCAGAAATTGATCAATATGTGAACATGCCTTAACCATCTGATTGTTTTATAGGACTGTCTGCACGTGCTGTGACTGTCACTGTTTTTTTCTCCACTCAATGAGTTAGTTTTACGGGTTTGTTTTGTTTATTATAATTCCTGTATTTATTATAAGCGGCTAAGTGCAATATTTAATGGGCATTGGGCAAGTCTGGAATTATAACTGATTGGGAGTGGTGGACCTTAGATTTGGTGACCCCTTTGGCGTGATATTTGAGTGTTGAGTGATTCTAGCTGCCCATAAACTCTACATGATTAGTGATTCTTAAATGGTTGCAGTAGCTATAGACCCTATGGGAGATTGTTAGCGTGTTGGACTTACCATTTTGTCCTATGTTTATAGGCTGCTATCTTTCCCAGAGCACACTTGCACACCCTGCACATTTTGCAAAACATAATGACTACTGTGTAGCCCTAGCATTGTCTTAGACTCAGTACTATTGTGTGGTTTACATATTGAAATAAACTTTTGTAATCTTGTGAGCTGTGCCTCCTGTCCTGGTTATTCTGGACACTTACCTGTCTGGGTGGTGAATCAGAGGAAATTAAGTGTATCCAAATTAAACATTCAATACTCACCGCTACATTAGTTTAATTGTTTTGATTTCACTTTAACTCTGCCAACATTTGATTTGGTGATGTGTCTCTAAAACATACTGAGACCTTTTCTGGCTACTTCTTTCTAAAGTATCTGAAGAATCTGTTCAGGTATTTGAATAACACTCATTGATTTCACTAAAACTCCATATTTCTCATTCTAGAAAAAGCATGACAGGCGGCAACAGTAACCAAGGGGCATGGCTTAGCAAAGTGTCACTTGCAACTGACAAAATGAAACAAAGTTTTCTATTATAGCCAAGCAAATCAATAATATACCAATCATTTTATATCATACTTTGGCCTTTGAAGTTCTCTGATGATGAAGGATGTCTGATGACGATTTGAGAAGAAATGACTTTTACTGTTACTGTTACTTCACTGTTACTGTTAGCCTACTTGAAATAGCAGCATGCCTTATTTTGAACTGTACGCTGCTTGAACGTGTGTTATTTTTTAGCACAGTTTCCCTTGCTACTCAAGTGACCTTTTTTTTCATCTCCCTCTCATGTCCACCTTTTCTGTTTGTTTTTTCTCCTCTTTTGCTGCTGAGTTTATCAGGATGCTCCATAATCCTCACTGCTTTCACTCTCTCGCCTCACTCTCGTATCACTGCTCTGCAGTGCTTGTTTCCCTGTTGTCACTATGAACGGGCAGGCTATAAAGCAACTAACCAATTACGGCATTACGGGGGGGGGTGCTAGCACTGCTGTCTCTGGCCTGTCTGTCAAAAAGCCGACCAACTTTTTTTTCTTTGGCCTGCCAGTCCGTGGCTGGCCTGTCCAGGCAGGCCAGTAAGGAGGCAGGCCACCGGGAAAACAGACAAGGCACGCAGAGCTTACTACAGCTTCAAAGGTTCACTCAGTCTGTTCAAACCCACCATTCAAATCTGGATCAAACTGTTTAAAAGTGTCATTCAGCCCATCCTTATGTACGGAAGTGAAGTGTGGTTCCCCCGACTCACCCAGGGACACATCTCATGGGACACAACACCCTCAGAAAAGTTTCACCTTCAGTTCTGCAAAGAAATCCTCAGAGTCCAGAGAAAGTGTCCAAACCATGTAGAGCAGAGCTGGGACTCTTCCCTCTCTCTCTGCACATGATCCAAAGGTCCATGAAGTTCCAGGTTCACTTAGCTCAAGCTGATCCTGAATCCTATCACCACAGAGCCTTTCTTAGCAACAGCCTCAGCCCAGAGACAGACCCTCTGAGAACCATCAGAGAAACCTGCCACCTCAAAATAAAACAAATCCAAGTTCCAAAATCTCTCCAGAACTCAGCTGGCACAGAGACAAAAAGAACAAAGCTGTTTATATTGACAATTCATATTCAGTTAAATCCATTCATAAACTAGAACGTTCTGAACTCCTGAACAGAGAATATTCTCTGGCCAAGTATTTGATCGGTGTAAAAAAACTCAAACAGAGACGCACATTAACAATGTACAGACTCAGACACCATCAGCTCCAGGTAGAAAAAGGTTGCCATAGAAAAGAGTGGACACCAAAAGACATGAGAATATTTAAACACTGTTGTTCAGGAGAAACTGAGACTGAGCTCCATTTTCTGCTCTGCTGTCCTGTACCAAACTGAGAGAGACTTTCCTCCATCAGGTCACAGCAGCAGACTCCTCATATGAGAGAAAAACACATGGTGAGCTGATGACTCTCTGTCTGGGAGAAGATCCAAACTTTACTCATTTATCTGCACAATATGTGACACTCTGCCATGACATCAGAGAAAAACATCAGTGCTGATGATCTGAACCATTATTATTGACAGAGCTCTACTGAACTTCTTTAACATCAATTGTTTGTGAATATTTCTTTGTCCTTACATCCAATTTCAGAACAACACTGAATCTAACTGTCCAACTCATGTAAATATTATATATGACTGTTTATTGTTATGTTTGGCAACAATGTAACATTCATGCCAATGAAGCTTTTTTAATTGAAAATTTTAATTGAATTGTGTGTGGGTGTGTCTGTGTGTGTTTGCTGTTGTGTCTCCCTGTGTGTCTCTGATCATCTCTGTTCTCTGCTCAGATCCCACTGTGGTCCAAAGGTTGAGCTGTCTCCAGTTATAACCCAGTTAATGACACAGTGTCTCCATCTGCATGATATCAGCTCAGGATGAGTGTGTGTTTGTTTAAAGACAGTTATTGTGAATACCAGGACACTGTCACAGCTGTAATAAACATGCATTTTGTGTTGCTCAGGACTATGGGATGTCTCCTGTATGAAGTCCTGCCTGGTTTTCTGCTCTGTCCACTTTAATCTCTAAATAAGACACAAAAATAAACATTTGAGAAAACTGAATGTTTACTGGAGAGGAATGTAAATCATAGTTTAGTGTGAACAATGATGAATTTAGATCAACAAAATCAGTGAAGTGTGAAAATAAAAACAGTGTGTAAATATAACTGGATTATCTGAATGACTATATTAAATATAATAATATCTTTACAGATTATCTGACTGTAGACTATCAGAGCCTCAGGTTAAAGTGGTGGCCTCAGCTCTGATGTCTAACCCCTCCCATATGAGAGAGCTGGACCTGAGCTGGAACGATCTTCAGGATTCAGGAGTGGAGCTTCTGTGTGCTGGACTGAAGAGTCCAGACTGCAGACTGGAGGCTCTGAGGTGAGTTCATTTATTCTTTAATCATTGACCTTTAACCTTTTGTAACATAATAAACTGATATAAAACTATAAATTGTCTTTTGATCATATTTAAATGTCCCAGACTGAAGTTTCAGACAGCAGATAAATGTTTGGGCCGCCCAGAAAGGCTGATGGTCATTGAAGTTTAATATCTGACCAGTTCATACATTTATAACTGCTGTGCAACAATGTTTTAACTTTATACCACACATCCATCTGCCCTCAATGAAAACATCCATTTTTTATTCTGTCTTAATGTCTGCTCTGTGGTTCCTGTGTGTGCTCACCTGTCTGCTCTGTGTTCCTGTGTGTGCTCACCTGTCTGCTCTGTGGCCCCTTCCTGTGTGTGCTCACCTGTCTGCTCTGGCCCCTCTCCTGTGTCTCACCTGTCTGCTCTGTCTCTCCTGTGTGTGCTCACCTGACACATTTCCACTCTTTCCTGCTCACCTGTCTGTTTCTCAGCTGCACTGCTCACCTATAAATGTTCATTACATCAAGGAGGATCTGCATGAGCAGAGCCACAGACTGCAATACACTCATCAGCCGCTGCTGTCCTCTGATCCTGAAACATCCTGGAGTGTTTAAGTCCCACAGTGTTGTCTCCAGGATCTTTACAGCAGTGTTACAGCACACGTCTGTGCACTAAACTCTGGTGAAGACAGTGTTTACTGGAGAGGACAGATGTGTCTGTGTGAATCTGCAGTCTGATGATCAACAGTAGGGTAACTACTCTTTTTGAGTAAAAGTGTGTAAATATAACTGCAATATGATTGAATGACTAATGAAACATAATTCTTTTTTAATGCTGCAGAGCTTTACCCACAGACAGATCTGACAGCTGATGCTGCCTTCAGTCCACATCAGACACAAGCAGTGTTGCCTGAGTCTGCTCATTATAAGGATCTATGGGTCTGTTTTTAAAGAGCTCACAGATCCTGTGAGTTCACAGTTTTTTTTGGGCTTTTTTTATGCAGTTGTGGGCTTTTCTGTTTGTATGAATCCCTGATTATCTCTCAGCTCCCAAAATAAAGAAAAAACACGAGTGTGGTTGGTAGTCATTCCATTTCCTCATTTCTGGTTTCCTCAAACACACTCACACAATCTGTGAACCAATCCCACAGATGTTGCCAAAACGTTTATTCAATGTCCAAAACTGCAAACCTACAATCAGTCCAGACCACCCTTCACAGGACTCACCTGAGAGCAGAGTGTTTAAAATGGGATTCAGCTCAGACACCTGCACTGACTGCTCTCCACACAGCCCACACACTGACATTCACACTATCTGTCACTGCCCCCTCCTTTGGACTGTGTCACCACTGACTGCTGTCATGGACTGTCTTACCCCTGTCTCCCTACACTCTGTTCACTCAGCCACACATCAATAACAAACCTGTCCGGATCAAACCATGAATTACTCCTCACAGCAAAACTATGGCCAGAAAACCATCCTCATGACCTGGAAACATCAGCCAATGGAGACATTTAGTGATGGAGCTCATCTCTATGGAGAACTCAGCAGCTCCACAAACAGCTCTGCAGTAGACCCTCCATCTGGACCCCTCATGAACCTCCTACAGACCTGAAGTCAACCAGCTCACTTCAGCACACCTCTGTTCAGTCTGAGAACCAATCCCAGAATATTCCAGCATGGATATGAACCTGATAACCCTCCATGGAAATGTCTAAAGTCCACACTGTGACAGTAATGACAGACTTTACCGATGTGCTTCCTTTCACCTTCAAATCTGTTTGTCATGTCTGCTTCCTAAAACACTCACACACTGTTCACATCATCTTCCATCTGAACACATCTTCATCATCCCTGTGTTCTCTGTGCAGCCCTTCTCTTCTCTCTTTCTTCTTTTTGGCTTGTCTTCAGTGTCTGTATTCTTCATGTGCTTTTTATCTGTTGTCTTTTGTTGACCTGTGATTGTCTGCACTCTCACCCACAAAATAAAGAAAAAAGTCACGGTTATGAGTGAGTGAGCAGTAGTTCCTCCCTTTCTGGTTTTACTCCACAGGTAGCTTTGATAGGTTGCCGGTTTCAATGTCTCAACGCCATCACCTACAATCAGTCCAGAAGGACCTGAACAGCTAACCTGCTCCGGGGCAGGTTAGGTTCCAGATTGAACTCGCGGACTACAAAAACCCCGCCCACTGACCAATGAGCTGACCCGATGGCTGCAGAGGGCCAGCTCTTCTGAACGAGTAAAATCTGAGGGAGGAATCCCACCCAGTTCTTTTTGTGCCACTTTGATCGGTGCTGAAATGAGACTCAGATTTAGAGTCATTACACAGTAGCCTACATGTCACGTTCTACAGGTAGTTAAAGGGAATTAAGAACTCTCATTGCCGTAACAAGATCTTCAATGACAACACTTCTGTTCCATGACAATATTTTATTGCTCATCTTAAAATTGTGACAGGAATTCATGTAGGGCTCATGTGGCCTACATATCACACAAAAAATGTAAACATGAATGAACAAATGAATGAATTCATCTTGGTAATGAATTGGACATGTCTTGTGCATGTTACAGTAAAAGTCCATGTTGAACAGTGCTATTTCAGGATGATAATGGCACAAAAGTTTTTTTTACGCCCTATACTTAAGCATTGAGACTGTCAGCAATTTTCTGCCAGCACTCCTTCCGTGCTTTTGCAGCGGTGACGGTGTTGCTTTGACGTTTATTACATGTTTTAATTCTTCATACTCTGTCATGATCGCCTCCTGCTCCTCCTGCTCCTCCTGTGTGAAGTAGGTTGTCCTTCTCTCTCCTGCCTGCTCTGGTGCTCCAGACTGGTCCATGTTCGCGATTGGTCAGATGCGGCGGGCTCCGCCTCATATGTGTGCACGCGCTCATTGCATAGCTGGATCCACTTATGAGGTTGATAACCAGCGTCGTCAAACCGTGTAGCGAGACCGCCGGCTACCGCGCTCAGTTCAGCGAGGTAGCTCCAAGGCTATCTCGCTAGGCTGAACTTGCTTCGTAGAATAGGGCCCAGTCTGAAATGCTGAGACATGCTCCATCAGCAGGATATTCTGAAGTCAAACTCTTGTAAATATTCAGGTTTAAGCCCAGAGTTTAGGACATGGTGGGACATGTTCCAGTAAAAAGAGAGGAAACTTCTCTGAGCTGCAGACTGACACCATCACAGGAGGAGAAGGAGATAAACATGTTGTTGTTTGTCCTCCTGAAAAGAAGCAGAAACAGAGTCAGAAACAGCAGCTCTGCAGAGACATGACAGTCAGCAGTTTGAGTTCAGACACATTTTTAAATGTAAAGTCCGACTTTCTAACCTGACACACCACATGGACAGTTTCATATACCTGTGACAGAAATATTTCACTGGTTCATCTGGGAGAGAGCAGTTCAGAAATGTTTTCAGGACCTTCAAAAACAGCTGCAGCTGGTGATTGGATGATCGTTGTGCTTGTCAGACTCATCACAGACCAATCATATCAAGCCACGTAGCAACTAGACCCTGTTTTAGCTGTTAGCTTTAACTACAGTTTAGTCCTTAGACTATCATCTTACATTAAACTATACCACACAGATGTATCATTTACCACTTAAATGTGACATGTACCTCATCAACAACAATTTCCACCAAGTTCTCCCAGTAAACTTCAGAGGAGAGCAGATTTCTCCAGGTATCATTGAGTCACCTTGACTCTGGGCTAACATGCTAACAGCATCGTTCACGCAGCATCACTGCATTTCCAGTTTCTCAGCAGTGATCCAGCAGGAGAAGAACAAAAACATGTTTTCACATAAGAAAGGTTTAAGTGACATTCCTTAGTCCTCTTTTAAGGACGAAATTGAGTCCATTTCTAAAAACACTGCAGTTATTGCCACATAGACAGAAACCGTTTCACATGCTGCCATTGTTTTCAAACATTCAGCCACTTCCTGCTGTCGACACGTCTGCACATCCGCTTCTCTTCCCTGATTTAGCCCTGAAATCATTGGTCAGTCAAGGTTAGCAAGATGGACATGCAGGATTTTAGACAATGAATCAGGCAGGTCCATCTGCTCTGTGATTTTACAGACTTTCTGTTGAGCACAAACATGTTTGATTCCTGATTTTGTCTGTGTAGGAACATTAATACTTCAAGTTTTATCAGAGGCTCATGGGCAGCTGATTTTGGAAGAAGAGACAATAAAAGAGGACAAAGCTGACAGAGACAGACGTGGTTTATCTGAGGGCTTTATAGTTGATGATCATCAGAGCAGAGAGGACGACACACAGACATCAGTGTGAAGTGAACAGAGTGAAATCATTGTGATGAAACAGCAGGGTGGTCCTCTGAGAACATCCTGACAAAGAGCTTCAAATATCATCCAAACACATTCTTCTCCAGTGGGACAGATGAAACTATCTGGAGTTTAGAGCTCAGACTTCAGTCTTTAGAGCTCACTGTAGAGTTTAAAGGATGAGGATGAAGAAGTCAAAGTCTTCATCTGATGAAGGTCTGATGGTTCTGATTCAAACTTCATCATCTTCATGATTCAGCTCCTTCACATCCTGCTGAGATGTTATATATGTGTGATGTCATCACAGGAGGCAGAGCAGCAGCTGATTGGCTCTGCTGAGCAGACTGTGTGATGTGGACTCATCTGATTGGATCCTAAAGACTTTTTCTCTTCATTCTCTCTTCTTTATTCAGACTGTGGAGCTGCAGTTTGTCAGAGATCAGCTGTTCTTCTTTAATCTCAGCTCTGAAGTCCAACCCCTCCCATCTGAGACAGCTGGACCTGAGCCGGAACAAACTTCATGATTCAGGAGTGAAGCTGCTGTGTGATTTTCTGCAGAGTCCAAACTGTAGACTGGAGATGCTGAAGTAAGTTCATGTGTTCTCTGTTTCTATTGTAGATCTTGTGTGTGTGATTATGAACTGAAGCATCTTCATGTCCAGATGTTTGACTGATCATATGTAGGGATGCATGATGGTGAATTTTTGCTGAGATCTGATCTGCTGACATTTCAAACTTCTCTGAGCTCCTCCTGATATATCTCCACTCTTCTTCTATTGTAAATAACATCAAGTGTGTCCTGTAGGAGAACTGATGTGTTCCTCTGGTTGTGACAGTCTGTTTGTTTTAGAAACAGGAAACAAGACAAACAACATCTGATTCAACAATAAATGACTGATGTGTTCTTTTCAAATATAGACATTTATTCATGAAACTAAAGTCATTTCTTGTTCTCATGTTGATTTCATGTCAGATTTAATTGTCTCAGTAGAGTTAAACTTGTTCAGATGTCCAAACTGAACTGTAACAACCTGCTGACAGACAGAGAGCAGAGCAGAGACCAACCAGGGGGGCTGAATAATATTTAGTCATGTCTCCTCACGCTCTGCAGAGTGTCTGTTTGTCCAACACCTGTCCAGGAAAGATTACAACCACACAGCAGACACAAATACTCATTGGACAGAGACAGTCATGAACAGAGATGATTCTTTTGGACTCTTTCCAATCTTTATGGTGACAATAATCAGGCCCAAAATAAAGATCTGATGTCAACAGTTAGTGCTCCAGTTATGGAGATGAAAAGCCTTTATCCCTCTGATAATATCATTGTGGGGGATTTTAATATGACCCCAGACCAATGGAAGGACAGACAGCCATCAAGATCTGACAAACATTATTTTAACAACATAATAATGGACTTTTGTCACAGTAAATTTAGAGGATACATGGAGAGTTCAGATCCTGAAATGCTGAAATCCTCCTGGTTTAAAGCAGATAGAAGCTGCAGGTCTAGAAGTGACTGTTGGCTACTTTCACATAATCCATGACAAAATGTCTCTGATATATCTTTGGATATTTGACCCTGAACACATCACAGCTTCATGCACCTGGAGCTGAAACCACACAAAAATAATAATGATCTCTTTTTGCGCTTGCTCTCAAGGACGACAGTCACTTTTGTGACACTCCCTCCCTGACCAGAACCTTCCTGCTGCTTGCTCTTCTTGTCTCTGTGATGTCTCTGTCTGAATTACTGCAGCCTCTCTCTGCATTTCTCTCTGAAATCCAAAAAACATGGAATTGATAAGCTGGTCTCTCAGCGCCATGAACCAAATTTGATCAACAAGAAGATGAGGTAAAGGAGGAGCTGTCACAGGCTTATGCTGACACATCCACTCTGGCACACATTCAGACATTCTCCTCCACTCAATGCCTTCTTTGTCCACATGTGTTCGTTTCCATGTTTGTTGTAACATGTTGTTCATGTGTTGAGGTGTTTTTTTTTAATCTCACACTGTGCTCCCCTGACAAGTGCCTAGTTTGGGATTGTTCCCCCCCTCTTCTCTCATCTTGTCTCCTTTTCTGCAGCCCCCAGGTGAGTGGATGCTGGCATGACTGGTTGTCGCTGCTCCCCGGTAGTTTTGTTGTTATTAAATCGTACAGCGTCCATGGGTGTCATGAAAGGCGCTTCATAAATAAAATGTATTATTAATATTATTGTAATGAAAGATATGACAAATGATTCTGGAAATTCAACTGTGGTCTGTAAAAATAAGACTTACTCTCAGAGCATCAGGACCATGATCCAGGACTCTCACCAACCCAGAGAGTCAGTCATATGAGAACAAATGTGAATTTTTAAAGTCCAAACTCAGAAGATACTCACGAACATGTAGTGAGGAGAAAGCTGTGATGATCAGAAAACAGAGAGAGATTTGGTAGAAGAGCTGAACACACTATGGAATAAAAACACCCTCAGAGAAGAGGAGGACCTGAACATCTCAGCCCGTCTAAACTTGATGATCTTTTTATCTCCAAAGCTAAAGGAGCCTGAAATTTGATTTTAAATGCAATCTGAAGGAATTTAATCAATAATCAAAACTAAAGATATTTTTTAATTCAGAATCCAGACAATCCTCCCACAGCCCTAATCAATGGAGTTCATTTTCTTGACCAAAGATGTTCCCATAAATTCATGAGATCTGTTTAAGCTAATGATTTATCGGCTGAACTCTGTAGGAATAATATATGAAACATTTTTGATCAAACCACAGCAACAACACTGAGAACTAGATTTTTAAAATATCCACTTCAGCCTGAAACAAAAGAAATCCATCACAAGATAATGATTCATATTTATCCATCCAGTGAATCTCTAAGATTAAGATTTGACTTTAAATCAATGAATGCACTTTTAGTGAAGAAGACGTTGATCCAACAGAGCATCTTTTGTCTCAGGCTCTCACACCAAACTGTTGTTGAAGCAGTTCATGGAAACAGAAAAACCAACTCAAGATAAAGAAACAGAGCTGATAAAAGAAACCTCTGATCATTTTATTTGATTTATTTGTGTTCTGTTTTGATGAATTTCATCTTTTTCTCCTCTTTTCTCTCTAAACTCATGCCTGCTTACATATTACCCTGTTGTTGAAATATTCTGAATGTTTTGCCTTCATGTTTTTAACTGAATAATTTTACAATAAAGTTATGAAAACCTTCTGCCATCAGACAAAAGTGCAGAAGTATCCGCTGTACCACCGGACTGCAGAGCAGCTTCTTCTCTCAGGCTGTGAGTCTGATGAATGCTCCATCTGCACTCCTCCACGTCTGAGGGTTTGGGTTTTGTTTGGTTTTGGAGCCACAAATTAATTTCACAGTGAAACACTTTCAGGTATCTTGTTAAAGTAAATAAATAAATAAATCTCCTCTGAGGTGTGAAAATCAGTCTCCTGGTGTCCTCCATAAAACAAACACATGAGCACAGTGTGGTGAGATTAGGGAGGACACCTCTCATGATGAAGATGAAGGACCCCTGTGCTCCTCTAGGCTCAGACCACCAAGGACCACAGACTGGGCCCCCCTGGAGGTCCAGACAGAATCCTGTGTAAAATGGGGGTCATGATGTCATAGTGGGCAGATAACAGCTTCAAAAGTCAATCAGTGGTTTGTGCAGGAATGAAGACGTCCTCCAATCAGTGGAGCAGAAATATTTGATGTAGACATCAGCAGAATGGAGGATTGATTTTCTCCAGTGCAGACACCCAACATGGTCCAAAACACAAAGGGCCCTCAACCCACAGGACCAGAACCACCAGAGACCACATCCAGGGGCATCAGCTGGACCCTGATGAAGGTCTGAGCTCCAACATGTTTGAAGGGACAAAGAAGGTTCTGGAGATGCACATGTAGACCACAGTGTGTAGGAGTCTCTCTGTGTTTGGCTTGTTGACTTCTCTCACCTGTCCAGGTGGGATCAAGTTTTTCTTGTTGAACATTTTCTGATCATGAATTCTAATGAAGTTCATGTGGACTGCAGTGTGGACCATGTGACAGCAGACTGTGACTGTGAGCTCACACTGAAGTGTTTAGATGTGAAGGTTTGATCCTGACAGAAAAATCTGAGCTCTGCTGTTTACACTTTAGAGAAACAGGAAGAACGGATCAAGACGTGTGTGAAAGCAGCTGAGACAAACTGAAGTACAGGAGGCAGAGCAGCAGCTGATTGGCTCTGCTGAGCAGACTGTGTGATGTGGACACATCTGATTGGATCCTAAAGAGTTTTTTCTTCATTCTCTCTTCTTTATTCAGACTGAGGGGCTGCAGTTTGTCAGAGATCAGCTGTTCTTCTTTAGCCTCAGCTCTGAAGTCCAACCCCTCCCATCTGACAGAGCTGAGCCTGGGCAGCAACAAACTTCATGATTCAGGAGTGAAGCTGCTGTGTGATTTTCTGCAGAGTCCAAACTGTAGACTGGAGATTCTGAAGTAAGTTCATGTGTTCTCTGTTTCTATTGTAGATCTTGTGTGTGTGATTATGAACTGAAGCATCTTCATGTCCAGATGTTTGACTGATCATATGTAGGGATGCATGATGGTAGATTTTTGCTGAGATCTGATCTGCTGACATTTCAAACTTCTCTGAGCTCCTCCTGATATATCTCCACTCTTCTTCTATTGTAAATAACATCAAGTGTGTCCTGTAGGAGAACTGATGTGTTCCTCTGATTGTGACAGTCTGTTTGTTTTAGAAACAGGAAACAAGACAAACAACATCTGATTCAACAATAAATGACTGATGTGTTCTTTTCAAATCTAGATATTTATTCATGAAACTAAAGTCATTTCTTGTTCTCATGTTGATTTCATGTCAGATTTAATTGTCTCAGTAGAGTTAAACTTGTTCAGATGTCCAAACTGAACTGTAACAAGCTGCTGACAGACAGAGAGCAGAGGAGGCACCAACCAGGGGCTGAATAATATTTAGTCATGTCTCCTCACGCTCTGCAGAGTGTCTGTTTGTCCAACACCTGTCCAGGAAAGATTATAACCACACAGCAGACACACCAGGGCCACAGACTGGGCCCCGAGGAGATCCAGACAGAATCATGTGTAAAATGGGGGTCATGATGTCATAGTGGGCAGATAACAGCTTCAAAAGTCAATCAGTGGTTTGTGCAGGAATGAAGACGCCTCCAATCAGTGGAGCAGAAATATTTGATGTAGACATCAGCAGAATGGAGGATTGATTTTCTCCAGTGCAGCATGAAGTTTGTGGTTTTTCATGTGGACAGACAGACCTCCTCAGCTGAAGCTCTTTTCTTCTTCATCCTTGTTTCTTCAGCTTTCAGGCTGTTTAGAGGACTGAAGTTTGAGGCTCTGAACTACAGGACTACTGAACTACAAACATTTGAGTTTTTGTCTGAGTTTGTGGTAGGGATGTAACGGATGACAATTTCATATCACGGTTATTGTGACTGAATTTATCACGGCTGTCATTATTATTGTGGTATTGTTGCTCTGTGTCTCACTGTCTGTCAGCAGGATGTTACTAAGCTGTTTGGAGCTCTCAAAAGGCAGATGTATGGGGCCAGTATTAGAAGAAAACAATTCACAAATGTGGATTTCGATCTGTGTGTGTTAGCAGATCCACAAATTTGTGAAGAAATCTGTCTGTGTGTACCTACATGCTTGAATGCGACAACAAAGTCTGTGTGTGTGTAAAATAATCTGTCTATTCTTTCTGTGTAATATAAAGTGTGTGTGTGTAGTCAGATCCACATATATGTAAAATAAATCTGCAGCTGTGTAAACTGATCTGTATGAGTAGACAGGTCAGTAAATACATTCATCACTATGGAAGTGTGTGATCTGTGAATATCTGGCCACTACATTGGATGTATTCTTACGAGTGACTTTTGCTACACTCCTGCCGTAGAAGAGGAAAACATTTGTGCAGGGATTTGTATCTGTGTTTGGAGACTTGTCTGTGAGCCTCTGTGGAGATACAGTTTCAGACCACCAGGGGGTGCAAGAACCAACACTATTGGTCACCTCTGCTATCTCTAGCCTGGCTGGCTCAGTAGACGGCGCTGCGATGGAGTCAGGATGGAGGCGTATTAGAGCCACTGAAAGAAACTCCAAACTTGCCGCTGACAGCTTTAATGTGTCTGGATCTGCTGCTGCACACTGTCAGCAGGATGGAGAGGGTCAGCATTGCATGGGTAAATAACCTCGGTGTGCAGCCCACAGCCGACCCTCTCCATCCGGACGACCGTGTGCAGCCATCACGGCCACCGGCGTTATGTACCCACCACTGACCCCTCCATACGCCACCACCTTGACTGGAGTCATTAGGGACATTTATAGAAATAAAAAGTATTAACCCTTGTATGATATTCGGGTCTGTGGGACCCGTTTTCAGTTTTCATCAAAAGAAAAATGATACAATTAATTAATTTTTCAACCTGAAATTCATTGGCTTTGGCTCATTTTCTGTGAAGAACATAAATCAAAACACATTTTCTCTGACTGCATACTGTACATCCACCCTACGCATTTATATTACATACAGGGTGTTTGGGTCCACTGGACCCGGGGCTAATAAAAGTGTGGAACGTGTAGGTCCTGTGTACCCCCACTCTATCTTCCTCCTTTCTGGGGCTACTGATAGTGTTTTCTGCCCCTCCTGCCCCTGCACAAGTGTGTGTTTGTGTGTGTGTGTCTGTTTGTGTGCGAATGTGCATGCATGTGGCTTGAAAGTTGAAACGTTGAAAATTCAACAAACACCATCTACTCTTACATTTCTGCACATTTTCCCCTTTTGTCTTGGGGGAACCAAACTTTTTTTTCTCATAGGCGGTGTCCGAAATGGCATACTAACGTACTACAGACTACAAACTCATATGTACATACTGTATGCTACATACTATAAGTATGATTAGGATGCCAACCATTCACACTGAAGTATACTACTAAGTTTCCCATGATGCATTTCAAACCTCTGACGACAAAAATCAGAAGCACACCAGGCTATCAAATATCTCTGTTGATTCACCACATTTGAAACTTCAGAGAGCATTTTAGGCAAAATAAAGTCACCACGTAGAATACCAACATGTGGTCATTTGAGGCATAAAACGCACGGATACAAATTTCATATCTGCATTTCGGACATTCCGCTATGCGCACTATTATGCTATCGAAGAAACTTCCTGTCGGCTTTAGAACAAGAGCCCAACTTAGAAAAGTGTTAAACAACTAAAAGGAGATAATAAAAGAGGCGTTTATTTTGAAAATGGGAAGTTTGCTAGTGGCCGATTTTTAGCTGAATGCCGGTCGGTCTTGCTTGGCGCAATGCATTATGGGGCTTGCAATGCATTATGGGGCATTTGACTGTAACTAGTATGCCCACCTCGCATACGTAATTTTATTTTCCAATATAGTATACATACGGGTATTTCTTGCACACTCAATTTTTTCATACTATCTAATGTGAACACACTACATACTCATTTTGACGTCACACTTAGTATGAGTAGTGCGTTAGTATGCCATTTCGGACACAGCCATATCCCACCTGCAAATGGTGTGTAACACTATAAATATGACTCTGCCAGTGTGGTTACTTATCATGACTGATCAAGATGGCCTAAAGATTTTCTGCTGAGAGGGCCCTCCAATTGATTTTAGAAGACACAGAAGCTTCTGATGGTGAATGGTTTCAGAAAATGAAGATCATATTTCTGAGAATTCAGAGTCTGACAGTAACTCTGAAGAAGAGGATGAGTTTGAGCGCCAAAGTTCAAATGAATAAAAATCAATGGTTGTGAAACATCTTTCTTCATTTGTAAATGTGTTTTTCCACTCACTCCTCTTGATTATAACTGATTTAATTCACAGATGGGATCTTACAAAGGTAAAGAGCAAATATTAATCATGTTTTCTGTTCATATAACTTGTAATTGGCATGTAGTAAACATCTGTTGAGTATTTTCAGAGAAAATTATTGGACTGTGGTGTTTTAAAAGCCCAAAACTCTAGCGGGTCCACCAGACCCATAAAAAACGGCTAAGTAACAAAAATTCTAATACCACACGAGGGTTAAAGAAAGCTTGAAATTTTTCAAGTTTATGGAGTCACAAATTTGTTACTCTATAAACTCATGATGGCTGCACACTGTAAGCTGTATGGAGAGGGTCGGCGGTGGGTACATAATGCCAATGGCCATGATGGCTGCACACAGTTGGCAGGATGGAGAGGTATAGCGGTGGGTACATAACGCCGGTGGCTGTCATAGCTGCACACGGTCGGCGTAATGGAGGGGTCGGCTGTGGGTACATAACACCGGTGGTTGTGATGGCTGCACACAGTTGGCCGGATGGAGAGGGTCGGCTGTGGGCTGCACACCGAGGTTATTTACCCATGCAATGCTGACCCTCTCCATCCTGCTGACAGTGTGCAGCAGCAGATCCAGACACATTAAAGCTGTCAGCGGCAAGTTTGGAGTTTCTTTCAGTGGCTCTAATACGCCTCCATCCTGACTCCATCGCAGCGCCGTCTACTGAGCCAGCCAGGCTAGAGATAGCAGAGGTGACCAATAGTGTTGGTTCTTGCACCCCCTGGTGGTCTGAAACTGTATCTCCACTGAGGCTCACAGACAAGTCTCCAAACACAGATACAAATCCCTGCACAAATGTTTTCCTCTTCCACGGCAGGAGTGTAGCAAAAGTCACGTGTGAGAAAACATCCAATGTAGAGGCCAGATATTCACAGACCACACACCTCCATAGTGATGAATGTATTGACTGACCTGTCTACTCATACAGATCAGTTTACACAGCTGCAGATTTATTTTACATATATGTGGATCTGACTACACACACACACACTTTATATTACACACAAACAGATTTTTTTTTAAATTAGACTCAGTTTATTTTACACATACACAGATTTTGTTTTCACATTTAAGCATGTAGTTACACACAGACAGATTTCTTCACAAATTTGTGGATCTGGCAACACACACAGATCGAAATACACATTTGTAAATTGTTTTGCTTCACTACAAGCCCAAATAAGTTGAATCTACTCAAAAAAACAGAGGAAAGTGGTGCCTTAAAAGAGTTAAGTAACGTACAATGAAAACTTAAAGGAGACATATCATGCTGATGCATGCTTTAATACTCACATATAATATAATAAACTTGAAAACAAGACCTTACACCCCCTTAATTTTCAAAAAATGAAATATTGTATTTTTTCTGATATCCTAGAACAAGATTTGATGCCTCTGAAAATAGGTCATTGCGAGATGACCGCGAGATTTAAATCGTCATGACGACACGAGCTACATTTCTTTTTATTGGAGTAATCTGATAAAACAGCTCCTCCTCTGTGATGTCCGTTAGCCTCACAACCATCACTGAGGAACACATCCACCAGCAGCAGTATAAAGCTCCCTAGCTCACTCTCCCACATTACCAGCTCTGGCCTGTAGGGAGACTCAATACGTGGTCGCTGCTTTGTGCCTGCCGGAAAATACAGTAGAAGAAGAAGGACAGGCTGGCTCTACCATAGATATACATAAGAAAGGCTAGATAGCTTACAGACGCTGTGAGCCAATGAGGGCTGGCCGTGCCACGCGCCATCTTACCTAGGGACTGCTGGCTCACAGATAACATTAATGCCTATGGAGCATGTACTATTTAATTAACCATAACTTGCTCAATTTTTAACCATTTTTAACGGTTTGTTATGTTATAAACGCCAGAGATGTAGTTATGTTATTGCATATTTACGGATAATTATAACCATGGACTATCATATTAAATTAAAAAAGTAGATAGTAGAGCATTACCTGCCATAGCTGCACACATACACACAGTGAAATTAAATAAATCCGTGTTTATGTTAAACATTTAGTAGTTTGATATTTTATATTTCTAATTAATACATATAATAGATATAAAGGGGTAAGTTGACCCACATGATATTTTAAACTTAAACTGAACAAATAATGTACGTACATTATATGAATTGTGATTAATTGGTTCAATTTACCCCAAGGCTTTTGGTTCATCTTGCCCTATGACCATCGTTTTGATAAAACCTAATTAATTTAATGATTCAAAATGATCTTTTGCCAAATGATCACATAGTTCTATACATTGAATATCACTAACATGCATAATGTATAAGTTTACCTGGGTCCATTTGCTTTAGCATAAAAATAATTATACCACAAAAGTCGAAGAATTCCACAGCCAGTTGGAAATGATGTTTGTGTTCTTATTTTAGGGCCTCGTGACAACTCATGTATAGTTTTAAAGATCGAGGTAATGGTTTGTTCATCTTACCTGTTCTACCCTAGATATATTTTATTATACATTTTTAATAGTGCTGTCAGACGATTAAAAAAAAAAAAAATTACCGGATTTATAATTAATCTAATTAATCGCATTTTAATCTCATATCTGCTTAAAGCACCCAAATAAAGAATTTGAATTCTAGGATATTATAAAATTGTAGTGCAGGACTAATCAAATGAATACACTAAGAAGTGAAGATTTGTAAATCCACATTTTTATTGGTGACTAAATAAAACCAAAGTCAGGGCGTCTTGTCCAGAAAATTCTAAGCTCAATCAGGCAACTCAAATTACACTTTAAGTGTGTTTCATAAATCAAATTCAAAATAAGAAAAAGGTCGAGGACATCCAGCAAAACAATTAGGCCTGGTGCATTATTAAAGAAAGTAGTACAAATATAGATAAATAAATTCAAAAATAAAATAAGACTAAGTCTTAAATATGCCATTCCTGTTGTCACCTGGGCTTTGTTTGGTTTGACTAGAGACGCATGTGTGAAGTGACATGTGCCACTGCCATGTCTCCAGCTGGACAATATCAAAATGTTTGTGTGCTATGATTGATCTTGGAATTAATTTTTATAATGCTTTAATTTGCGGTGTAATTAATTAATCTAATTAATGCACTAAAGTGACAGCCCTAATTTCTAAATAAACACATTCAGTAACATGATATCAATGTTTCTTTTATTAACAGGTGCGCACAATTCAATACAAAACAATTCAAGATTCACTCCAAACCAACAGTAACACTAAACCATGCAATGTTCACTCCAAATAAAGAGTCACTCTAAGCCATACGACATTCACTCCAAATCATGCATGCATGCGTGTTTTTCTTTGCCCTCCTCTCCCTCGCCAAGGCTTTGCTCTTCTTCCGCTGCAGTTCCCACACTGTTGCCAAGGCTGCATCAACTTTGGCCTTTATAGCCTTGGGGCAGGAAGGCACTGCATACAGGTGGTCAGGGGCCTTCCTCTTCAGGCTGTTTCTCCTCTCTCCAGTGGCTGCCTGAGGCTTTGGAAAAATATATAAATAATAATAATAATAATAATAATAATAATAATAATAATAATAATAACAATAATGATAATGAGGACAGTATTAGCGGTAACTTTTTAACAATTCATGTTCACCTATCAGTGCTGAGTTCAATACAATACTATGTTCTTTAAGTCTACAAAATAAAACCCAAATCAGTGTTCTTTTAATAAATTGATTTTAATAAATTGGCTTGGCTAAAGGCGAAGTGATGTTTTGGGTCTCTTGACAAACATGTCAGTTTTGATTGTAAAGGTTCCCTACACCTTGTTGTAGTTTGCACATGCTTATTCATAAAAGTGTATGAGTGACATGAACAAGCGACAGCTTGTGGTTCTCAATCCTTTTACACAGATTACCACCTCAAATAATATTGTGTTCTTCAGGTAACACCATCATATCCCTTCCTGGGCACCACTGAGATAAATGATTTAATGATAAGCCATATGATGCTCTTATTTGTGTACAAATACAACGTCAGGTGGAGGCTCATCCTGGTGCAGGTCCATGGGCAGGTTTTCTTCTGCTCTTCTAGAGGCAGCAGTGCTTCTTGCTGCTACCGGCTAAAATATACAGATAAATATTAAAATGTCCTTAATGCACAACACTTAATGTATTCCTAAACTTGAGGAAATCGTGACAATAAGTCTATCACATATTCTTGTTGGCATATGATACACATACCCTTTGGAGATGAGCAGGGAAGTTGAAAATGGTTGGCACCACACCAGCCTTGAGCCGGACAGTCTGCCCTGTCCTGTCAAAATCCTCACTCCTGAAATGTTCGCTGCACAGTTTGCAGTTTTTTGATGCAACAAAACCTTCCCTTCTAAGAGCAAGTTCCCATTGCCTCCTCTTCTCTGCGTTTTGGGGAAACTTAAAAACATGAGAAGATACCAAGGTACATGAATTATTGACAACATTTTACACCCTTCTTACCTTTAATGTTAATGGTAAGGACAAAAATACTGAGTTAAATTATGATATTGTTGGGGTAATTCATGTAGCCTATGCTTGAATGCCATTATGAAAACATAAATAACAGTAACATGTTAAAAGAAATGTGAAAAAGAAATATTCAATGATTATTATGTAAACAAATGGCAGAAACATTTATAAAACGTCAGGGTCAAAATAACTTGTATTTTACAGGTACAAATCCACCAAAGTTATTAACAATTATCCTAAATATGTCCCTCAAGTCATTTCTTACGAGTAAAAGGTGATTCCACGGGCTCTTGTTTTGAAGGAACGTTCGTTTGAGCATCCATATGCTGCACAAAAGTGTGGAATCTTGCACTGTAGGGGGGTATTTTTGCAAACACAAAGTCAGCCAGTTACTATCAAAATGAATCTAAATCTAGGATATATTTCACTAATGAAACAGCTTGGAAATCATGTTAAAACAAAAGGAGTAATTATGTCTTTCCCACCTGTATAGAATTAAGTCCAGGTTACTTTGTAATAGTCCAAGTGGCTCACATGTCTCATTCACAACCTCTTGTTTCTTTGCTAGCTAATATCCAATTGCATCCACACAAATTGTCATTTTGACGAAATATGTTGTTGTCACAAATTATTGGTCTCACGGAAACCTATCTAATAATCAAAACTCGATTGCAGCCTTGCAAATGTAATATTCACACAACTACGCAGCCATTTTCGAAAAGAAAAACTGCAATTTCAACAGGTCTGCATGGCTTGAATCATAGCCACCTTAATAAGGTTTTTAATAAACCAAACCGCTTTTAAATCCGTCAAGAATTCAGCAAGTTAAGTGTATTATTGTTTCTGTAGGTCGCTCACCTTCCATCCACTACTATAGAGCACTCCGGAAAAGTCCCCCTGGGTAAGATGGCTGACCGGTGACGTCGCCGGCCAAACTCCCATCAGCCATCTAGCCTTTCTTATGTATATCTATGGGCTCTACCCCCGATAGACCTGACCAATCAGAGCACAAAGGGCTGTGACGCGTTGTGAGGTAACTGTAGGTCAGCCTGAAAACCGGCGTTTCAACGAGAGCTTGATAATGGCCTAAAATGATGATTTTGAGAACACTATTGTGGGGCAATAAAGGAACTAAATGACTTGAACTCAGGGCAGAAATGCCTTACAGGCATCCTAGTCTGGCATAGTGAAAAGGAGAAACAAGCATGATATGTCTCCTTTAAGTAAATTAAACATAAATATACGAAGTTATGAAATTGTTATTTTTAAGTACAATAGACTTAATGTCAAGCTGACTTAACTTAAAATCTTGTGTATTATCAATTTCTGTGCCCAATAAATTTTACTTAGCATTTTAGGTCAATACATATATTTTTTTAAATATATTAACTACAAAATTAGGGGGAAAAAAAGAAAAAGTCCAAACATGTATTAATCTTTTTATTGAAACTGAATGCATGTCAGTGTCATATAAAACTCTACATAATGGAGGCATAAATGAGTCCGAACAGGACTCAGACAGCCTGATGCAGGTCAGCTGGTTCATCCATCACCATATTACCCTCCAAGATAATTGCCACACTGGACGGGTTGATCTGAGGATTTTCTTCATCAACAAAGAGGATTTCCAGTTGTGTTTGGCTGTATCCATCCTTGTTGGTCACATCCTAACAGAGAAACAAAGACATTAGTAGATAATTCTATGTTACCCATCAAAAAGCACCTTTCACTTTTTATAAAGAAAAAGCATCCTATATTAGAAGCCACAGCAAAAGTAATATAGAAAAGAACAATATTTGCCATATATTGAACTTTGAATGTATTTTTTTAAACTCTCAGGGCATAAACATTGCCTGCTTGCTTTCTTTTAAGTCTGACTTTTAAGTAGCATTTTACAATGATAAATTTATGTTTTTTACTTATTTTTAAGGCTCCTCACCAGACCAAAAAACACAGGTAAAACTTACTTAGACTACTTATTCCACTGCCCACAAACAATTCTTACAGTGGAGGAAGAAATGAAGCCCAGTGGAGATGTCTATTTGGTCAAAAGTAGCTCCTAATTCTCACTAACTTCTCCTCATATTCACCTGTTCAGTCACTGTCATCAGGAAACTCACACGGCCGAACTCCAAGTAGCACAGCAGTGATAAAGTTAGGTGACGACATCCAATGGCCGTCTGAAAAGTCAATACCGTGGCTAATGTTAGCTTAATGGCACTCACCACATGTAGTAGGTTTTGTCAGGGACGTCCCGGCGTTAACCTCCTATCTCTCCGGTGGAAGCGCGGTACACAGCGGGGTCCAACTCCAGAGAGGCGGCGTCCGACTCGGCGTCAACAATATCCTAGTAGACCGCGGTAACGACGGCGGTGCTCCCGGCCTCAGCCTCTTTCTCTGGTGTACAGCACGGTACACACGGCAAAGGGAGGTGGTGTCCGATTCCACAAGTCCATATTATTGGTCCAGTTGATAAACCACACATGTCCACGTCTTGAAAATTTCTTAAAATTTCAGTATATCCATGGTACAACTTAATCAACTGACAATCAGCAAGGAAATGATTGAAGCACAGTTTCTCTTTCCCATAATGCATTGTGAAAAGTTAACTCAATAAATTTAAGTAATCAGGGTTAAAACTTGATGAATTAAAGCTATAATAACGTAAAATTGTGAACACATGCATTACTGTTAAACTTAAGTATAATAAATTGATATTTGATTGTAAGCAAGGATCATATGCTCAGATTTTTAAAGAGACTGTGAGGAGTTTTTAAGTAATTACAAAAAAGTCTCACTTTTAGATATATGCCTGATCGAAATACACACTTATTGATGAGTTTTATAGCATCTTAATAGGTTATCTATAAATGCTATTCTTTAGCCTTCTGTTCGGGTCAGTCAGGGCTGGACTGGCCTGGATACTCAACTTCAGGAACAAGACAATTAAAACTAGAGCAAATTTATATTATTTATATTACATGTCTGAGAGCACTGGGCTGTAAGTAGCCATATATAGCCGTCTACAACTACGATAATAACTTTTCCCCGCATTGCTTGTCGTCACACATCAAAAACTACCGCTACGTAACTAGAAAGAGATACATTACCTCGTGGCTTTGCATCCTGTAAGTTGTTGAAAAAGAAGTTGTAAAGCAATGCAGAGTTCTGACAAAGATCCATGCTGCATTTACCATTACAAACAAACACATTTGGCTTCACGTCTCCGGTGCGTTCAAGTTGTAGTCAGAAGTAGGAACTTCCGAGTTCTGAGTAGGAAACTGCAACTGGAACGTCCCCTGAAGTCTGAATTTCCTACTGGGAACCTTGGTGAAACCTCGCCACTCCGAGGTGTCAATCAAAGATGGATGCCCCCAGTGTGAACAGTTATTTAGCTCCTGTAATAATTCATTTATTTGCACTTCTGACTGGGGTGTGTCGCTCTAGATCAGCTGTATACATAGTATTGTTAGACTTATATTTACAAAAATGCTGCCATAGTGATAATCACATTCTTCATACAACAACACAGGGCGTGCTAACAACAGCTAGCAATAGCCTGGTAGATCGGCATGTTTTTTCTGACTTCAACTGGAACGCCGATAAGTCAGAGATGATGTCACTCCCATTTCCCAGATTACAGGAACGCAGCATTACGCCGGCGATATATTCTCCTCATAGCACCTTTAAGTAATAAAGTCAAACTTGATTTGTGTAAGTAATAGGGTTGTCACGATACTAAAATTTTCAACTCGATACGATACTCAGGAAAATATTCGATGCTCGATACTATTTTCGATACCAAAAGGATAAAAAAAAAAAAGAACCCAATATTTAAAAGAAACATTTTTATTCACAAAAAATGCAAATATAACCTCTAGGAAGTTGTGCAAAAGTCTCATTTTCTTTATTTTCTTCCCAATGCAAAAAAAAAAAAAATACAAAAAATACAAAAAATATTGCTGCACCAGAACAAAATAAATGCTCTTTGAAAAAAACAAAATTATAGTTTATTCCCTTTATTTAGACTGCAGTGCAAGTACAAACATAAAATATCAATAAAAAGTGCTTTGTTGTAACAATCAGGATAAGTACATTCTTGAATGAAAAGGAAAACAAACAGCAGTCCTCAGAGCTGCAGTTTAGACCTATAAATGTCTGAACTGTGAACTATAATATTTAGCCTATAACAGTGCATATACTTCTGATCTTCAAGTATGATCAAATTCTGTCAACTCAACAGTAGATGCAAAAATCAAATATTGTTTTTTATGCAGACTTACACAAACAGAAGGGGAGAGTTAGTGTGTGTGTGTTAGCGAGGAGGGAGAGAGCCGATAGCAGGAGGTGTAGAGATTACTACTCACTGTTTTGTTCCTGAATTAAAATTGTAGTTGGCGTGGTCACAGCCCACAGTGACTGTTAAATAAAAGCAGGTATTCACAAGCTGGAGTCACCTTTGTTTACGTCCGACGGCGTCACAGTTTGAAGTTGGTCGTAGTTTTACTCGCCGCAGTAAACGGCGAACTGTAGCGGCATATTTTGCACTCGGTTGTTGTTTTGTCCTCAGTCTTCTCACCGTTCTCTCGTCTTTTACATGGGAAGCCAAAATGGGTCCACACAACCGATTTATTTGACGAAGGCGTGTCAGCTAATTCCTCCACTTCGTCCTCCTCCATATTGCAGTGAGTGTTTAGCATAGGAGGCGAGGGGGGGTTATTTTGTCCTTTTATTTCGAGCGTCTTTGATTTTTATTTTAACCAAAACTGGTTGATTTGGCCCTCCAGCAGCAACACCACTCATGCTGTTTTGTTATTGAGCACGTCACGGGGAGGGGGAGGGTGCCTGATCTCGTGTGTGTGTGTGAGTAGGCAGAGAGAGAGGGACGGCGGCGGCTCAGCTCGGCATCCGGGGGGGTAGTATCAATACTTTTGCAAGTGAGTATCGTATCCGGATACAACATTTTAGTATCGATACTTTTTTGAGTATCGATACTTTTGACAACCCTAGTAAGTAAACTGTACTTTATTTTGTAATTACAAACAAAATCAACAGTGCTAACAGTGTACAATACTGGCCCAATACAGATGAAGCTCCTTTCAACTGGAACTCCTCCAAAAATTCTACATTTAATGTCCTGAATGTGATCCAGTGACATGAGGCTCAGTTTTTCATGAACATCTGTATTTGACAACAGAATTTATCTGTCATTCATTTTAGACTCTGGTGTCTCCTGTTTTGTTGTAAACAGACTGACTGAGACAAAGAGCTCAATTCTTCTCCACCATAGACTTTGTGTTCTAGATAATTACAGAAACAGTGGAAATAGATCTGCATCAGCACCGACTGAACTTAATCCAGTTTCAGCATTTTGTACATCCCTACTGTCAGCACTGAAGAGAGCACTGAGATAATCCTAAATAATAAAAATGAAGTGTAATGAGTGCTGTGTTACACTGTACTGATTAAATATAGAATTAAAACTTTTATTCTTTTGTTGATGATATGTTTTTACATTTGAGCTCAATTTTTGTCTGAGAGAAGAAAGCACCAGACCAAAGTCAAAGTACTTGTTTTAGGGGTGGACTCATGTTGGTTTTTTAGGGTCCTAGCTGATTATTGGTTGTTTGAGGGCCTGATAACTGATATTTGAAACTGATGTTGATTTACAAGAATCAAATCTTTCAGTCAAAATGTAGAGATTTAAACACTTCAAACTCCAGACTGTTTAAATAAAAAAGCTCAGCTGCATCTTTTCATATTAAAACATGTAATCACATATTAATGTAAGATCAAATTAATTTTAATAAACCACTGGTAACAACATTCATCAGGGCTGACTTTGTTATAAGAACTCAGATACAGCTGTATTGATGGACAACATTTGAGCTGATTTACAGTCTGATCCACATCAACCTGATGAAGGTCTGAGCTCCAACATGTTTGAAGGGACAAAGAAGGTTCTGGAGATGCACATGTAGACCACAGTGTGTAGGAGTCTCTCTGTGTTTGGCTTGTTGACTTCTCTCACCTGTCCAGGTGGATCAAGTTTTTCTTGTTGAACATTTTCTGATCATGAATTCTAATGAAGTTGATGTGGACTGCAGTGTGGACCATGTGACAGCAGACTGTGACTGTGAGCTCAGACTGAAGTGTTTAGATGTGAAGGTTTGATCCTGACAGAAAAATCTGAGCTCAGCTGTTTACACTTTAGAGAAACTGGAGGAACGGATCAAGACATGTGTGAAAGCAGCTGAGACAAACTGAAGTACAGGAGGCAGAGCAGCAGCTGATTGGCTCTGCTGAGCAGACTGTGTGATGTGGACTCATCTGATTGGATCCTAAAGAGTTTTTCTCTTCATTCTCTCTTCTTTATTCAGACTGGAGTTCTGCAGTTTGTCAGAGATCAGCTGTTCTTCTTTAGGCTCAGCCCTGAAGTCCAACCCCTCCCATCTGAGACAGCTGGACCTGAGCATCAACAATCTTCAGGATTCAGGAGTGAAGCTGCTGTGTGATTTTCTGCAGAGTCCAAACTGTAGACTGGAGATTCTGAAGTAAGTTCATGTGTTCTCTGTTTCTATTGTAGATCTTGTGTGTGTGATTATGAACTGAAGCATCTTCATGTCCAGATGTTTGACTGATCATATGTAGGGATGCATGATGGTGGATTTTTGCTGAGATCTGATCTGCTGACATTTCAAACTTCTCTGAGCTCCTCCTGATATATCTCCACTCTTCTTCTATTGTAAATAACAGCAAGTGTGTCCTGTAGGAGAACTGATGTGTTCCTCTGATTGTGACAGTCTGTTTGTTTTAGAAACAGGAAACAAGACAAACAACATCTGATTCAACAATAAATGACAGATGTGTTCTTTTCAAATATAGACATTTATTCATGAAACTGAAGTCATTTCTTGTTCTCATGTTGATTTCATGTCAGATTTAATTGTCTCAGTAGAGTTAAACTTCTTCAGATGTCCAAACTGAACTGTAACAACCTGCTGACAGACAGAGAGCAGAGCAGAGACCAACCAGGGGGGCTGAATAATATTTAGTCATGTCTCCTCACGCTCTGCAGAGTGTCTGTTTGTCCAACACCTGTCCAGGAAAGATTATAACCACACAGCAGACACAAATGCTCATTGGACAGAGACAGTCATGAACAGAGATGATTCTTTTTGATTCTTTCCAATCTTTATGGTGACAATAATCAGGCCCAAAATAAAGATCTGATGTCAACAGTTAGTGCTCCAGTTCTGGAGATGAAAAGTTTTTATCCCTCTGATAATATCATTGTGGGGGATTTTAATATGACCCCAGACCAATGGAAGGACAGACAGTCATCAAGATCTGACAAACATTATTTTAACAACATAATAATGGACTTTTGTAACAGTAAATTTAGAGGATCCATGGAGAGTTCAGATCCTGAAATGCTGAAATCCTCCTGGTTTAAAGCAGATAGAAGCTGCAGGTCTAGAAGTGACTGTTGGCTACTTTCACATAATCCATGACAAAATGTCTCTGATATATCTTTGGATATTTGACCCTGAACACATCACAGCTTCATGCACCTGGAGCTGACACCACACAAAAATAATAATTATCTCTTTTAGCGCTTGCTCTCAAGGACGACAGTCACTTTTGTGACACTCCCTCCCTGACCAGAACCTTCCTGCTGCTTGCTCTTCTTGTCTCTGTGATGTCTCTGTCTGAATTACTGCAGCCTCTCTCTGCATTTCTCTCTGAAATCCAAAAAACATGGAATTGATAAGCTGGTCTCTCAGCACCATTAACCAAATTTGATCAACAAGAAGATGAGGTAAAGGAGGAGCTGTCACAGGCTTATGCTGACACATCCACTCTGGCACACATTCAGACATTCTCCTCCACTCAATGCCTTCTTTGTCCACATGTGTTCGTTTCCATGTTTGTTGTAACATGTTGCTCATGTGCTGAGATGTTTTTTTAATCTCACACTGTGCTCCCCTGACAAGCACCTAGTTTGGGATTGTCCCCCCCCTCTTCTCTCATTCTGTCTCCTTTTCTGCAGCCCCCAGGTGAGTGGATGCTGGCATGACTGGTTGTCGCTGCTCCCCGGTAGTTTTGTTGTTATTAAATCGTACAGCGTCCATGGGTGTCATGAAAGGCGCTTTATAAATAAAATGTATTATTAATATTATTGTAATGAAAGATATGACAAATGATTCTGGAAATTCAACTCTGGTCTGTAAAAATAAGACTTACTCTCAGAGCATCAGGACCATGATCCAGGACTCTCACCAACCCAGAGAGTCAGTCATATGAGAACAAATGTGAATTTTTAAAGTCCAAACTCAGAAGATACTCACGAACATGTAGTGAGGAGAAAGCTGTGATGATCAGAAAACAGAGAGAGATTTGGTAGAAGAGCTGAACACACTATGGAATAAAAACACCCTCAGAGAAGAGGAGGACCTGAACATCTCAGCCCGTCTAAACTTGATGATCTTTTTATCTCCAAAGCTAAAGGAGCCTGAAATTTGATTTTAAATGCAATCTGAAGGAATTTAATCAATAATCAAAACTAAAGATATTTTTTAATTCAGAATCCAGACAATCCTCCCACAGCCCTAATCAATGGAGTTCATTTTCTTGACCAAAGATGTTCCCATAAATTCATGAGATCTGTTTAAGCTAATGATTTATCGGCTGAACTCTGTAGGAATAATATATGAAACATTTTTGATCAAACCACAGCAACAACACTGAGAACTAGATTTTTAAAATATCCACTTCAGCCTGAAACAAAAGAAATCCATCACAAGATAATGATTCATATTTATCCATCCAGTGAATCTCTAAGATTAAGATTTGACTTTAAAACAATGAATGCACTTTTAGTGAAGAAGACGTTGATCCAACAGAGCATCTCTTTGTCTCAGGCTCTCACACCAAACTGTTGTTGAAGCAGTTCATGGAAACAGAAAAACCAACTCAAGATAAAGAAACAGAGCTGATAAAAGAAACCTCGGATCATTTGATTTGATTTATTTGTGTTCTGTTTTGATGAATTTCATCTTTTTCTCCTCTTTTCTCTCTAAACTCATGCCTGCTTACATATTACCCTGTTGTTGAAATATTCTGAATGTTTTGCCTTCATATTTTTAACTGAATAATTTTACAATAAAGTTATGAAAACCTTCTGCCATCAGACAAAAGTGCAGAAGTATCCGCTGTACCACCGGACTGCAGAGCAGCTTCTTCTCTCAGGCTGTGAGTCTGATGAATGCTCCATCTGCACTCCTCCACGTCTGAGGGTTTGGTTTTTGTTTGTTTTGGAGCCACAAATTAATTTCACAGTGAAACACTTTCAGGTATCTTGTTAAAGTAAATAAATAAATAAATCTCCTCTGAGGTGTGAAAATCAGTCTCCTGGTGTCCTCCATAAAACAAACACATGAGCACAGTGTGGTGAGATTAGGGAGGCCACCTCTCATGATGAAGATGAAGGACCCCTGTGCTCCTCTAGACTCAGACCACCAAGGGCCACAGACTGGGCCCCCGAGGAGGTCCAGACAGAATCCTGTGTAAAATGGGGGTCATGATGTCATAGTGGGCAGATAACAGCTTCAAAAGTCAATCAGTGGTTTGTGCAGGAATGAAGACGTCCTCCAATCAGTGGAGCAGAAATATTTGATGTAGACATCAGCAGAATGGAGGATTGATTTTCTCCAGTGCAGACACCCAACATGGTCCAAAACACAAAGGGCCCTCAACCCACAGGACCAGAACCACCAGAGACCACATCCAGGGGCATCAGCTGGACCCTGATGAAGGTCTGAGCTCCAACATGTTTGAAGGGACAAAGAAGGTTCTGGAGATGCACATGTAGACCACAGTGTGTAGGAGTCTCTCTGTGTTTGGCTTGTTGACTTCTCTCACCTGTCCAGGTGGGATCAAGTTTTTCTTGTTGAACATTTTCTGATCATGAATTCTAATGAAGTTGATGTGGACTGCAGTGTGGACCATGTGACAGCAGACTGTGACTGTGAGCTCAGACTGAAGTGTTTAGATGTGAAGGTTTGATCCTGACAGAAAAATCTGAGCTCTGCTGTTTACACTTTAGAGAAACAGGAGGAACGGATCAAGACGTGTGTGAAAGCAGCTGAGACAAACTGAAGTACAGGAGGCAGAGCAGCAGCTGATTGGCTCTGCTGAGCAGACTGTGTGATGTGGACTCATCTGATTGGATCCTAAAGAGTTTTTCTCTTCATTCTCTCTTCTTTGTTCAGACTGGAGCGCTGCAGTTTGTCAGAGATCAGCTGTACTTCTTTAGCCTCAGCTCTGAAGTCCAACCCCTCCCATCTGAGAGAGCTGGAGCTGTGGGGCAACAATCTTCATGATTCAGGAAAGAAGCTGCTGCGAGATCTTCAGAAGGATCCAAACTACAGACTGGAGACTCTGAGGTAAGTAGAGATTTGAATTTACCGCAAATCCCAGAATATAAATCTCTCTGGTCTCTGTTTTTTGAGTCTCTCAGAGGGAAAATGAATTTCTCTCTTTCTGCCTGATGGTTTCTGTGCAGATGGTTTTGCACAGAAACCTGGTCATTGTGTCTGACAACACGGACACAACAACACCAAAACACTAACGAGGACAAAGTCCCTGCTGAACCTCTGAACCATGAGCTGCTGCTGATGTGCTGAACATGTGAACACACTGATGAAAATATCACTTTATTCTCTTTTCCTTCAAAAACAAACATGAACGCTGTCATCTGACAGAAAAGGCAAAGACAGGAAGTCAAAAATCAAACACATGAAGCTGAAATGGAGCAGAAGAATCAATCTGATCATGAAGAGCAGATTATTTCTTTGACTGAACTGTGGCCCCAAAATTCATCATGGGCCCATCCCTAGAGCTGGACCACTACAGAACAACATGTGACAGGCTTTGGTCTGCTGGACACAGAGCAGAGTGAAAACTCAGCAAACAGATGAAGATCCAACAAAGCTGCAGCTTCAGCCTGAACTGAAGAGAGTCCTCAGAGCTTTGTCTGCTCTCAGACTGATGGAGCTCAGTTATTGGAGGGCTCCTGATTCATTCTTCTGCTCTGACCACAACTCACAGCTCTCTGCTCTAAACACTGACTCTGTTTTTACCTACAGGTGCTGATGATAACTGTCAGAGTTTCTGAGAAGACGATCATCACCATCTTCTGCCTCAGAGGACTCTCTGCCACATGGAGGTCTGACCATGTGTGAGCTCATCAACAGTCAGTAACTCAGAGACTGGGACGTCCTGCTGCTGTGTCCTTCTGCAGACGTGTCCACACAGACTCTGTTCAGGTCCCTGCAGATCCTCAAACAGTCTGACAGAGTCTCACATTTGCTTTTTGAAATCTGAGGCCTTCTAAAGTCTCAGCCGCTCTTCTTCTTCCTCCTGAGAGGTCTTCATCATGGGACGTCCCGTTGGCCGGAGCCCCCTGTCTCAGACCTGTGTGAGTCTTTTTTAAAGGCTCTTCAGAAAACAGCAGAAACAAACTGCAGCAGCAACATGATGTTTGTTCAGGGAGCATTTCAAAGGTCTCTGTCCAAATGCAGGCGTGTCCTCTCTCAGCTCTTCTCAATCAGTACAGGAGACAGATCTATGTGACTAGATCTATTAACTCATAATTCTAGTCCTGGTTTAAACCAACAACACATTCTAATTTTAATTATTCTCATTTAAAAAGCAGTGATTTGCTGTTTCCTTCTCTGTGTTTCAGCCTGTTTCAGACAAACAGAGACCTTCATATGGAGCTAAATCAAGGCCAAAAGTATTGTAATCTGAAAAAAAGAAAAGATTGATAAATTAAATGTTGAAACTGAAAATTTAAGGCTTGTTCTTGAATCTTATAAAAAATAAAAACAATTTACTGAAATAAAAATAAGCGTAAGATAACTTGATTTCTGTTTAAATATACTTTTAATTCAGCTCTGTAATTATATTAAACAAATTATTTATATTCACTTTTTACTCCAAGATATATTTTAACATGTGATGTGTAATTTTTTTCAGTTGCTGAATTGATATTTTCAGGTTCAAATCTTAACTTTTTGGTTTGAGATATCTCTTTTCACCTTCAGATCTTATTTTTCACTTTCGGATCTTTTTTTCAGTTTCAAACTTTTGGCCGTGTTCTGGCGTGGGGGCGTGGCCTTGACTGAGAGGGGTGTGGGGTTGTGAGCGAAAGCCTATCAAAGCATCCTCATGTAATGTTGCCTTCAGGAAACGTGGGCACTTTGATAGATTATCACTCAACACTTTCTCTACTCTTTATTTACTTGATGCCTGTAAATAATGTGATGCTAAGGACAAAGAAATCTTTTACAACTAATTCTAGACAACTCTTGGTCATTTTTGATAAATAAAAGCTGGAAAATATGACATGTTGTTTAATTGAACACCTTTACCTAAAGAAACGATGTGTCCCACATCCACACAAGACCATGAACGCAGCGCAGCTTCGCGGTGACACGGTAATACAATGGCGTCCTCCTCACCCGGGCAACCTGCAGGTGCAGGCACACAGGTAAGAAATGCTCTCTATAGATAAGCTACAGTGGAAATTAGACTAAATAGCATAATACTGAGTAACTTTTGAGGCGTAGGGTCATCCACAAAGACATTTTTATGTGTCTGTGCAGTAGGGTGACCAGATGTCCCGCTTTGTGCGGGACAGTCACGCATTCTCATTACTTTTCACACGTCCCGCAAATTGAAACGGTGTCCCGCATTGTTATTGATAGGCAGACTCCAGTTTTGCGCGTTCAATTATATGGCATCTATCAGACGGCTGTGTGTGTGGTAGTTGTGAGG
>JAZDUH010000091.1:0-67500 GCA_036419115.1 Scarus forsteni | reverse complement strand
ATTACCTCAGCAATAGCTATATTGCCTATACAGTTAAATACTGATGCTGTGGCATCCATAAAAGATAGCAATTTTGAATAATGTTTAATTGTGTTTTTTTACACAGAAAAAAATCGATTAAAATCGTATATCGGATTTCAGTGGAAAAAAATCGAGATTTAATTTTTTGGCTATATCGCCCAGCCCTAATTCCCCCTGATTCTAATGGTTACACTGGGACCCAAATCCGCAGTGTTACAGGGTCAGGAAAAATTACCCTGTATATTGTGCCTTTGCAGCACGAGTTTGACTTGACTCCATTACCACCAGATGCCATTGAATTTAGAGGCATGCCAAAAGCACAATGCCAAACCTGCCAAGTAAGTTTTCCTTTGCAGATTTTGGCCCTTCATGTAAAGGAATGCACAGAGTCTCAGTCATCAGCTGAAGATACTGAGGTAAGTAGCTCTGAAATACATGACAGTGATTTTAGTTCTAATTGCTATTCAGTGAGTTGTAACAGGATATTTGTGGGTCATATTATAGCCACATCAAAGTGAGGTACAGACCGTTTCTATGACAGCCTCTCCTCTGCACCATGGGACAGAGACATCTATTGAAGAGGTATATCACTTAAAGTTACTGTATTACCTTGTGAAATGCCTACATGCATGGGATTGTGACTAATATTTAATATCATGAAATCTATTTTAGAAGATCCCATGTCCTATCTGTTTCCTGAATTTTACACCACAGTTCCTAGAACTTCATGCAAGCATGTGTGGAGAAAGGTAATTTAGAGGGTAGACCTAACCTACTTTTTACATGTGAACGCATAACTTACAGTACATTGTTTCTCTTGGAGTTCTAATAGAGGTTTTTATTGTACTTTTTAGAAAATGCAGAACTTAAGATTGATGAGAGAAATGCCATGGGCCAGGAGAACGGAGAGGAGCTCATCAAAAGGTAAAAATAGTGTTTTTATAATACATAAAAGCACCTCTGGTGATTTGTTTACAATGTTGTTCGTTTACATCTTTTTTCTGTTTGACAGTGTTGATGACGTCTTGGAAACTATTTGTCGGAGAGTTGATGCCGAGAAGCAATTCAGTATCCAGATCTCTAGAACCAACATCCTTGAGAGAGGCCTTCTACAGTGGCAGCGGCAGAAGAATTCCCCCACTGCTACTCTGAAAGTGACCTTCTTTGGAGAGGCAGGGGTGGATACAGGTGCCCTTCGAAAAGAATTTCTCACTGGTAAATCATCATAAACATTTTTTTTTTGTAAGAACACAGAGTCTACTGAAAAATTATTGGTATTAGATAAATGAGGGTTTAAATAAAAAGGGGCAGCTAACAGAAAATGCAAAAAGAAATTGAAACACTTTCATCTGTAATATTTCCTTCTGCTTGAAGAACCTTTGCCCTGGAGTTTTGCGATAGGCTGCAGACTGTGTTCATTTTTCCCTTTTAACCTTCCTTTTTATACGTTTAATTTGTTGATGTCACAAATTTAAACAAGCATAACAAATGTGTAAGGAGATCTGCACTCCAAAAAGTAGCTCCCTACTATTTTCAAACAGTGACGTTTGAGCAAACCACTCTTCTGCAGACTTTGCCAAGTTTCGCTCGAAACGTCACTGTTTGAAAAAAATTCAAGGGAGCTACTTTTTGGTGTGCAGATCTCCTTACACTTTTTTTTATACTTGGAATCTTTTGGATCCAGCACCCTACATAGGATGTGCGTGCCCAGTGCCCACCCCGTTTATTTTTACACATTTAAACAAGAAAAATTAAACTGTATGACCCCTTGAGCGCCACAGTAAATGCTGTTTGCATTTCTGCATGTAGAAATGGTGGCTGGGATTGAGCGTCGATTCTTTGAGGGGCAAAAGCATCAGAAGAGCCCACGATACTCCTTGACCGACTTTGAGAATGGTCTCTACAGGTATGGTTATTTTAAATACAGGCTAGTAAAATCTGATCATTTTTATCCCAAATTCTGAAACAAGTGTGTCTTTTTTTGTCATAGGATTGTAGGGGAAATTCTCGCTGTCAGTTTGGCACAAGGGGCCCAGCCCTGCCTTCTTTAGTCCTTGGACTTACAGTTACCTCAGTGGTGGGCAGATAAACCCAACAGTTCTCAACAGTGATGCAGTGGCCGATGTCCAGTTGCGAAATTTAATTGACCAGGTATAACCTCCATGTGTAGGAAATGCTGGGTTGGCATGGAAAAAGTATTTTATATCAGACAATTCTGTTAAATATCTATATATATATAAATATATTTTTGTCATGGTATTTATGTATTCAGGTTGAGCTGTCGACTGAACAGTCACTGCCAGATCGAGTTGATGAAATCCTAAACTGTGGATATACTGGAGTTATTTCCATTCAGAACAAGGAGTCTATTGTTCGGTATGCTTGGACATGTTTTTCTGTTTGGATGGAAATAATATTCAATCTTAATAAAGATTTTTAAGATTATTTTTTCCAATTATATTGTTTTAGTGCCATCATACTACATGCAGTGCTGAGATTACAGCCCATGCTCGATCAAATCAAGGAAGGCCTGCAGCTTTATGACCTCCTCTCACTGATCAGGCAGTACCCGGATGTGTGCGGTCCTTGTTTGTTCCTGGAGAAGACGTGAAAGTAAGCAAAACATGAGACAACTCATTAAAAAAAAAAAAATAGTAACTTGCTTTAAAATTGTACTAAACATCTTCATTTAATTTCATCATAGGTGAATGCAGAATTTATCATGGCATCTATTTGTCCCCAACTGAGTGACAAAGGGACTACCAGGCATCAAACTGAACTGGAAATAATTAACTTCATCCAAGACTTTCTTTATGATCAAGAACGTATGTATTTTTTGATTTTGCACTGCTAGTGACTCAGAAGTTGTCACATCTGTGTGTTTTTATAGCTTAATGCGTTCATGACCTGTAGCCCAACTGATATTTGCCAGGTTTAGTTTTTTTTCTCCTTTGACTAACAGACATTTTAATTAAACAAACCAATGATTCACATTTTTCCTAAACCTGTGATTCTTAATTAAAAGTTGAGCTATAATCAGTCAACACCTCCATTTATATTTAAAGACTTCCAATCCACTACCCGATTCTTTAGAGCACCAAATTGCTGTTAATTAAATTTGAAATGTAACACTTTTTTTCTGTGTATTTGCCTGATAGCTGAAGATCAAGGGGATGGAGATGACAAAGAATCCCAGTTTGCCATTACACCTGCCAGGTTTCTGCAGTGGATAACAGGCCAAGGTCACATCCCAATTCTACCTTCAGAGAAGAAGGATTTCGCTGTGATTGTCAAGTTTAACCACAACTGCAATGTAGACTTTGGCCATCACAACATCTGTTATCCTGTTGTCTCAGCATGTGCCAAGACTATCACTCTACCTGTAAAGCACATGAGGTCCTATGACAGCTTCAAGCAGGTTCTCACTGAGGCTTTTCATTCAGGCCAAGAATTTAGCATTGTGTAAGCAGTCTTTTTTTCAGGCTGAATTATAGCAAATGTTTCCTTGCTAATTGTTAGGCACCAGCTGCTACCAATTTTCTATGTTCAGAGTAAAAAATCTACACACAAATACATATATCGCATTCATTAATAATACTGTATTCAGATACCTTGAAAGAAGAACTAGTCTGGTAAATGCCTCAACATTTTATTGTTCAGTTCCCTTGCTGTTGAGCATTTAAGCAAACAAATGTCCATTTTTTGAAGTAAGTTGGAACAAAACTTAATTCAAGTAGATATGTTCATGTCATGTCTACATGGTTGGCTAACCATCATTATGTTGTTCTTTACTACTATCCAGTTACAGATTCATGTTTATTTCATGCATCTTCCCTGTTGTCAGTCAGAATAAAAACAATGAATTAATAGGAAACTTCTTGGTGTTAAATTGATAAACGAATTAAACATGTTATGTTGAAATCAACAGTGCACATGATGTAGGACATAGTGCAGCACATTTATATAAATGTCTCTGCCAAAGGACTCTGATGGTCTTGTGATGTCAAAAGTGGCTCTCAGGCCTTCCATGTCCTGCTCGGAGAGGGGGCATTCGACAGGAGGAAGAATCACTCCAGAGCTGTCTGTTTCTGGTTCATTGGAAATGTTGAAAGCAGGACCTGCATCTTCAGTTTCCTACATTAAAAAAAAATACAGAAGTAATCAGGTGGCACGTTTTTACATGTAATAAGGAAGAAGATTTCTAGATAGACATATTGACAGAAATAGTTAGAATCTTGACAGATTTGTTTTCATTGATGCCAAAGAAACATTAGCTTTGTCATGTGACACAGAAAAGCTGGTCAGAATTATAAGAGTGCTCTTGGAATTTAGTTCAGTACCTGTGCCAAATCTGGTGTATCAATTGGATTCTGGAGGAGTCCGACTGTCCACAGTTGTTGTGGGGACCGATTTTGTTCTGTTCTCAGTGGGTGATTATCCCAACCAAACCTGAAGACATCGAGGTCCCTCTGCAGGCGTGGAAGAAAGACGTGCTGGGCACAGAAGAGGTGGATGCTATTAGAGGGATCCAGAAGACCTTCATCCTCAAGACTGTGAAGAGTCTCATAGTGCATGCTCGTTACACTCATCCAAACATCGCGCCACAAACGCTCTATTCTGCAAGAAGACAAAATACAACTGCCCTCAAATTTCATAGTATATTCAAAGATTTGGCCTAGTGATTTGTTGGACTGATAGTTAAAAATTATATAAAATAAATACCGCTGATTGTGCACACTCTTTCCGGACAGGAAACTGCCCCTGCCACAGCCCCTGATAGTAAACATGCATCGCGCGATGTCAACATTTTCAACACCTTGGTCACCCCTTACTCTAAAAGAATGTATTGCACAGAAAAAAAGAAAAAATGAAATTCAATTAGATAAATCATCGATCTGTGATTTTTATAAACAAAAGAATATGGGACTGTAACTTTTACCATATATTTCAAAATGAATTCCCATTATCAGCCAAATACTTATAATATATGTTCAGTTGGCAAACAGAGGTGAGGTGTTAAAACAGTGTATGTATGTTTTACAAGAAAACATGAACAGAGGTTCAGATGGATTACTAGGATTTGATTCTTTTTAATAAGACAGCTACTGAAATACAAAATTTGTTTGTCTATTAGAAGGGAATACCTTATAGGAAAGCCATACTTTTGTGCAGCCTCCAGGAAGAAGTCAAGTGCAGTAGATGCTTTGTTGTTGCTTGCAGCACCCAGGTACATGATCTGTGGCCAAGAATATTATTCAGCATAATTGTAATACAATTTTTAGACCTGAAAATGTATTTAAAATCAAGCAAGACAGATAAAGACAAAAATGACACATCTTTTAAAACACCATTACATCCTACAGCAACTTCCAACAGGATACACATAAAAATAATTGCAACTGACATCACCTTAGTCTTGAAAAAAGTGGTATTACCTTTCGTGAAAAACCATCAACTCCTCCAAAAATGACAAGGCCATACCTGTTTGTAAAAGTGATTTAAAAAGTAAAATAACAGTCAGTGTTTGTGTATTTGCATTTTTTAAATTGAATTTGGGTGCTGAATAAAGTAAAATGTAAACATCTGTTAAAGGTTGTTGACATACACATTGTTAAAATGTGTCTCAAATCTCATACGACCTTAAACAAGACTATCTAAACAAAGTACGTTAAAGAAAAAGGCACAAGAAAAAAAAGATTAAGAAGAAAGTTTGGGAATTACACTTATTTTCAGCCTTAAAGAGCTTTAAGAGCAAGTATACAGACGAGTTACTAATGATCATACTGACAAAATCTGTGCTTCTAAATTTTTCAGCAGTAAAACGTTTTTAATAATTGGGATAAAGGCAGCAAAACCAATCAAAGTTATAGAATGTTTAAAAAACTCTGAAGCACTTTACAGGTGAACATGTTTATTGATACCAGGTGATAAGGAAAATGAGTTTGATATAAAATGGAAACAGAGCCATTCTTAGAAGTTGTTCATAAGCATGAATAACAGGAAAAGGTTTGCCACTTTGTCGCACAAATATATGAATATTAGTAGATCGACCAAGGAAGCTGTTCCATTTGATGTGTGTGTAAATATTAAATGACCTACCTGATGAGCTTATGATTGGTATCGATGTGCATCAAGTGCAGAGGACCTGGAACAGAATATGTTCTTCTTGCAACACACCCCATGCTTGTCATTCTTGATAGTACACCGACAGAGTCAACACGATGCATGGATGAAGCTATCCTTTCCCACTGAACTCGGTGGCCCATAGATTTCAGGATTCCTTTCATCAGTCTGTATCCTACATGTGGTGTCCTCGCCTTCACTGACCTCACCAAACTGTCAAGTTGTTCATTGGAAAGGTTACTGTAGGACAACTTGATTGAAATCCCACTATCATGCATCCGCCGTCTTACTGTTCTCTCAGAAACTCCAAGGAATGTTGCAATACATGGCACTGGCAGGGACATATCTACCAGGTTTTGCAGATCTTGAGTAGAAACATCAAATTTTGGGCGTCCAGTTTCTCCATATATCAGGGGCACCTGATGAGGAGTCAAAGTTGAGTTGTCCATCATATTAACGAGTGTTGACAGCTCAGTCAAGGCAGTGATGACATCCTGTGGCATCTCAACCTGGCTCGACAGTGTTCTTAATAGTACCATCTCCTGGTTAACAACAAACCGCAAATAGTCCACATCGAGGGGCAGTCTTTGGGTGACCTGGGAAACTTTGGTAAGAAGTCTCTGAAGAAATGCCCTTCTCAGTTGCTCCTATAGCAAACAAACATCATTATAATTTCTTGCGCAGGTTTAAAAAAATAAGGTTAAGAGTGAACACATTTAAACTCAAACCACACAAATGTTGACAAAAACAACTGAAGACTGAAGTTTCAGCTGAACACTTTAAAGACTACCAGCAGCTAGCATTGCCGTAGCTTATGCTAACCTAAAGCTTACCTACTGCACAGACACATAAAAATGTCTTTGTGGATGACCCTACGCCTCAAAAGTTACTCAGTATTATGCTATTTAGTCTAATTTCCACTGTAGCTTATCTATAGAGAGCATTTCTTACCTGTGTGCCTGCACCTGCAGGTTGCCCGGGTGAGGAGGACGCCATTGTATTACCGTGTCACCGCGAAGCTGCGCTGCGTTCATGGTCTTGTGTGGATGTGGGACACATCGTTTCTTTAGGTAAAGGTGTTCAATTAAACAACATGTCATATTTTCCAGCTTTTATTTATCAAAAATGACCAAGAGTTGTCTAGAATTAGTTGTAAAAGATTTCTTTGTCCTTAGCATCACATTATTTACAGGCATCAAGTAAATAAAGAGTAGAGAAAGTGTTGAGTGATAATCTATCAAAGTGCCCACGTTTCCTGAAGGCAACATAATTTGAGGATGCTTTGATAGGCTTTCACTCACAACCCCACACCCCTCCCAGTCCAGGCCACGCCCCTCACGCCAGAACACGGCCAAAAGTTTGAAACTGAAAAAAAAAGATCCGAAAGTGAAAAAAAGATCTTAAGGTGAAAAAAAGATATCTGAAACCAAAAAATTAAGATATGAACCTGAAAATATCAATTCTGCAACTGAAAAAAATTACACATCACATGTTAAAATATATCTTGGAGTAAAAAGTGAATATAAATAATTTGTTTAATATAATTACAGAGCTGAATTAAAAGTATATTTAAACAGAAATCAAGTTATCTTACGCTTATTTTTATTTCAGTAATTTGTTTTTATTTTTTATAAGATTCAAGAACAAGCCTTAAATTTTCAGTTTCAACATTTAATTTATCAATCTTTTCTTTTTTTCAGATTACAATACTTTTGGCCTTGATTTAGCTCCATACCTTCACAGATAACAGACTTTCAGATCTGCAGACTAGAAGACACCGTAACCAGTGAATTTAACTTTAAAAACTTAAAAACTTTAAATGGTCAGTTTTTATTTTTGTCTGTTAATGTTTAATTAATGTTTTGTAATCATCGTTGCAGTGGAATTACAAATGTAGCTGTTTTACATCTGAATGTGGTTTTATCATGAAGATGACTCAAAGTCATGAGGTTCGTGTTTAAAGCCTTGATTATGCAGATCATGTATATAAACTGTGGACTTTGTCAAAAACTAAATCCTTCTGGCCCTGTTATCACTTTGATTAAACCCTTTACCTGATTTATAAAGGGAGCAGCTGGTAGCAACAGTGTCCAAATCTTTTGGATATAATGTTGAAATTTAAACCCTCTGGAAATCTTCTTCAGGATTATCGCTCACTGTTCAGCTTTTCCAGGACGTTTGACTTTTTTCATCATTCTCCAAATGTTTTCCATGCCTGGGAAGTTGGTCAATCATATTTCAGGATTCCAGGTTTTCCAGGACATGAGAGAACCCTGAGTGACCGTCGACACAGCAGGCTCCATCAGTGACAGACTCCTCACTGACACTGAGGGATTGTGGGTAGGCTATTCATCTTATTTTGCGGTGGCACCAGGGCGGCACCATTGTTTATCATTTGTCCTATGATATCCGGTTCAGACTGGAAGTGTAGTTATCAACAAACGGATCGAGAGGTGTTTGCTAATCAGCTAGCTATTGTTTTTGTCGTAGCGATGTCTAGTATTGCGTGTTCAGTCAGAGGCTGCCACAATAACCGGACAAAGAGGAGGGAGTTTTTGAAGCAGACCTGCTTTGAACATCAGGTAGAGAGATCGGAGTGTTGTGGGGCTCGGTATGACTTACTCCCGCCGCCCAAGGAAGAGGAGCACCTGAGGCTGTGGCTGAAGGCGCTAAACCTGAAGTGCCCACTGAAGCGCCCGTATGTGTGCTCTTTTCATTTCGTGGACAGAAAGCCGACAGAAGAGCAAAGTAATTGCTTACTGGCTTGATCTCATGGAGGAAAACATGAGGTGTTACATACCCTGGCTGCCCAGGGAAACCATTCAGGAAACAATGCCTCAGTGTTTCGAAGAACACTTTCCAAAAACAACCTGTGTGATTGGCTGTTCAGAAACCCCCCTTCAAAAGCCACGCAATCTTGACTCAACAGGTGGGTCTTACAGCCACCACTATGGCCAGAACACCATCAAATACCTGGTCTCCATTGCAACATGTCGTCTGATCATGTTTATTTCAGCCGCTTATGGAGGAAGGTGCAGTGATAAATGTATTACTTTAAATTCTGGGTTCTTGGAGTAGCTCCATCCAGGTGATGAGGTAATGGCTGACAGAGGCTTCACCACTGAAGATCTTCTTTATGAAAGGAAGGTGAAGCTGACCATCCCGGCATTCACCAAGAGGGGAATGCAGCTGTCTGAAGAGGACACCACCAGCACAAGGTGTATTGCAAATGTACGGGTCCATGTTGAGAGGGTCATACGCAGACTGAAAAACTTTAAAATCCTTTCCCAGACATTCCCCATTACCCTCACTCCAAAAGTTGACAAAATTATGAACATTTGTGCAGCCCTGTGCAACCTTCAAGGAGATGTCATTTCTGAGGTAGAGGAGGAATGAGGACAGTTTTGCTACTAAAGTAACCGAACGTAACCTGTACACATGCTCAATTTCCTAAAGCCCCAGTCACACATTCCCGTTTCTCATGGCGATTGTGCACGATTGTCATAATCCTAATTTCAGTCAGTCAACTCACGTTCAATTGTTTTATTGTAGCTGCATATACATGTTATAGGTTTGGCGTCCAGGCTCCAGTCTCATCACTTCTTGCAGAAATGTTTACATGAAGGCATGGAGGAGTGATGAGCAAAACATATGAGAACACCCCCTGGAGCCTGCAGGTGGATGCTGGGGTGGAGGTGGGGGTGAAAGAACACGCAGCAATCAGCGTCTGGCAGCATAGATGTTTGCCGAGCAGAGGGAGGGATGGGTAAACTCCCAGTTTAAATACACCGCCAAATTGAGAGGTGGAGAGTGTGATTGGAGGATTGATGTAAGGAGTGTGACGTTGATATGTGAATGTGACATGTGAATAGCAGCGCTCGAGTTGTCTGCCTGAACTAGCTCGCAGGCTTCGCTTCATAAAGCATGCTTTGGTCGTGGTGCATGCGCTACTTGATCTGGATCAGCGCTGTATAGTCAGGGATGAACGGAGGGGAACGTAGAAGCTCCACGACAGTTTTGAACTGTTCAAAACTGTCGTGGAGAATCGCCGCTCTCGGTATAGCGGGATGGAAGCCTAATGCAGTCGTAATGTGAGCGGTATTAGCGGGGCATGTACGGAGATCAGTCGAGCTGATCGTGGCCCAATTGTGGCTCAATCCTGAAAGCTTTATGAGGACGACTGACAAGGATGTATCCGCTTGAGCCCCGACTGTGTCCCGTTCAAGACGGCGTAAGCAATGGGGCTCAGTCGGGGCTTACGTGACGCTAACTGAGCTCGAGCGGGGCTGACGTCCTGCCAGGGGGATGGAATCCTCGTCATACTGCTGTATTAACCTAACTGGAGCGGGACAAACGCCCCCTGAAGCGCTGTAGCTGCGCCACTGACGGTGTATTTACGGAGTGTCTCCAGGGGTGAGACAGTAATTTAATCCCGTTTCATAGCGATCACACCAGCCTCCTCAATCGTGTAGTCGTGCACAGTCGCTAAGAGAAACGGGAATGTGTGACTTAGTTTTAAGATAAAGTAATGTTACCTTTTTCCGGATCTTTTTTTTTTGTATGAACCTTTACAATATAGAATGATCTTACCTGTCTGGAAATAGTTTTTTGTATAAACCTTTGAACATAACATTTTCGTGACTGTTTTAAATTATTTGAACAAACCTTTACAATTTGGAATGATCTGATGTGTTCAAACGTAGTTTTTTCATAAACCTTTAGAATGTTGATGTTACCCACCAGCAAATACTTAAAGAACTTTTTTTAATGACTGATTTTAGCCTTAAACGTACAAAGCACAGAGTTTAGTGAAAAAGTAACTGAATTTATTTCTGAAGTGAATGATGGAGATGAAGGAGAAACTGTCATTTTGTAGGAGGAAAGAAGAAGTTCTGCAGGATGCTGGAGTGAAGCAGGGGTGTGTTTGGAAAGCAGGTTGGCAGGCAAGCAGACAGACAGACAGCAATGCAGTTGTCCTAGGGCAGAGGGAAAGACAGTGAGTAAAAAACAGTGAGCAAAAAACTAGTAACATATAAACAAAACTAACTGTTACTGTTTGGTGAAAAAGTGGAATTGGCCCACTTGAAATAGCTGACCTAAAAAACAGCTGTTGTGCACATAGTGAGCTAAAAGAAGGCAGAGAGAACAGATGAGAGAAAGCATACAGTAATTATAAACATGAAGGACAGTAATAGATGTATTCAGCTCCTTTAAACAGAAAAACACTGTAATATACAACACAACTTACATTCACTCAAACAGAATGAATTCAACTATTAACAACTAATTGTGGTCTTTTTCTAAAACTATTATACTCTACTTTGGTTACCTAAAATAATGTCATGCATAATTATTCTGTCTCCTCATTCTTTGCAAAGCTGCATGAATTTTGTTGACAGCAACAGGCGGCCTTCCTGAAACTCATCAGACACCTGGGGGAGCATGTGCTTAAAATAAAAGGTTTTAGGTCGAGCCACGGTCTTAGCACAGAACTGCTCGTCATATGGGACTGGTATCAGGACTGCGATGGAGCCCAGAGTAGCAGCTTACAGGCCCTCAATCCTGTGCAGAACATGCCAAGCTGCACTTGCATGTAGAAGCCTCGTGAACCATTTTGCAGCAGCTGAGGCGTCCCCTCAACCATCTGACTTCTGATCAGATCCTCCAGAGACTCATCACACTTGAGAGAAGGGCATTTGATCTCCAGCAGTTCCTCTAAATCCAAAACTCCATCAGGACTTGCTGACAGCCAAGGCTCACGTTCACACACAACAGTGCCTCTGTGGCTAACAGCATATCCCTGTTCCTCAAGCCAACGGGAGGCAGATGCTTCACTTTCTAGGCCATGGTGAGTTGCAGCATTCCCATGGAACCTGGGGTGAAGGCGCTCTCTGATACATTTTTCAGGGTTGCCTCTGATGGGGACCTTTTTTGCTGTGCTTGCAGTTTTTCTAATTTGGCGGGAGTCATGCCACAGGTGAGAAGCACTCTGCTCCAGAGTTACCTGCTCCAGTGCTGCACATTTAGTGTGATTGATGGCCACTAAAGTGTTGTAAAAAAACATACACCTCTGGTCGATGTTGGTGCCATCATGGTCAGCATGTGGTGGGGATGCAGGCTGTTTTTGCTCCTGTCCCCGTGCATTCAGGCATTTGTGGAGTAGGCTGGACACAGGCAGTCTCAGATGCTTGAGACCCTCTCTCAGAGCATCCTGGCTGCTAAATGAAGGAGTGGGAGGAAGCGGCACGTGACCGGGCATTACCTCTGGTGTCAGAAGCACATCAGTGGCTCTGTGATGGGAAAAGGTAATGTCCATCAACCGCTTTGGGCCAAGGATCCTTTGGGTCCCCACATTCCAGAGCCGCTGTTCATCTGTGCAGGCAATGCCAGTTACCCCACTGGACACAGCGTTTTCAACCTGACACCAGAAATGATGATTTGATAAGTATATATTTGAGCTATAACAGAAGACAACTCAAACTTTAACAGCTTTCTTACAGTTTTTCTCAGTCGCTGTGATACACTTCTCAAATCATCCTCAACATTTACAAAATGATTTCTCAAAAAATTTGTACAAATAGCAAAACACTGGTTACCTGCCAAAGCCAGCCTCTTGTTCAGAATCCTTTGTTCATCTCTTAAAAATAAATATCTGTGTCAATGAACACGTCAGTTCCATTAAAATGTTGAGTCCTTGTGTCATAAGACTGTCAAGTTGCTTCGTCATGTTGTCAGTATAACCACCCGCTGCTTGGGTTACGTTATGGACATTGTAGTGGGTGTAATAAAACACACACACACACATATATATATATATAGATATAGATATAGATATAGATATATATATATATATATATATATATATATATATATATATATATATACATATATATATATGTATATATATATATATATATACATTATATATATATTTACATAAATTTATTTCATGTTTGATTATTTGGGGTTTGTAGTCTCCATCTGTTTTTTGGCTTATTTATTTTTATAGCTGTTTGAAATGTTCGGAATATTTTTGCTTTAATAGAGGAGTATTTATTCACGACACATTCATTAATCTAATACCTACATTATTTTTCTTTAATTTACTTCTTCTATCGCTTTAAAAATGTTACCAAGCATTCTTACTTTAGTCTAAATGATAATTATAGTATCTGCATGCAATCATTTTGTACAACATACTGAGTTGTGTTCCAGCAATTTGACAACATTTTATGTGTTTTCTTTCATTCCTTTTCTTTTGTTGTTCTTCATCACACCCACAAACAGCTCCTCTTTTTAGACGACAAATAAACTTTACTTTGAACCGCGGTGTTATTTTAGAGGCTGTCTTATCAGTGACCATTTCAACTACTTCATATAAATATGAAAACTGAAGATACCTGAGCTCTATAATGGGCCAGAATTGTTCCACAATGTCATTCATTAAACTCGTTCCTGTTTCTGAACTTAAATAATTATGGACACTCAAGCATTTAAACCATGACATTTTAATTTTTTTTAATTTTAATTTAATTTTTTTTAATTTTGGTCCTGACATTAAACAGGTGGTTTAGATCCTTCCCTCTCTCTGTTCTCCCACAGCTCGTTTCTTTTTATCTTTTCTTCTTAATTGCCGTCTCTTTCTTAAGGCCCTCCTGGAAGCCAAAGAGAGTGGAGAGTGAGCCTGGAGTTCTGCTGAAAAAGTCTCAACAATTCATCTTCTGCTCTCGATGCAAAAACTCCTCCATTTCTGAGCCTGAAAAGCAGATAGAGAGGAGTGTTTCTTACCTCTGGCCAGAATGTGAGTCCTCCTGTCTCTCCTTCTCCTCCTGCTCCTGCCTCTGAATCTCCTCTTGCTCTCTCACGCCTCATAAAATTCAGGGCTGAAAATGAGCAGCGTTTTCTCAAATCCAAAGCTGCTGCCAGACAACTTTGGGAGTGAGTATTTTTTAGCTTGCTTGGAAACATACGTAATGACGTTTTATTTTTTTTCTTGCTTTTCATTGTTTTTACATTACTCCTCATATGTGTTATGATACAGGACACTGATCAAAGAGCTTGGGCTTGAGGGTAAAATCACCTGCCAACAGGCATCTAAAAAATGGGTAAATCTCAAAAAGAAATATAAGGTAAGCGAGGAGCACTGTAGTTGAAATTTAAGGCGATGCCTAAACTTTAATCTTTTAAGAGTAATCTGTAATCTCTCAGTTATTGCTGCAATGCTGAACTTCATATTTATAAGTTTTAACATTGTTTAGTTTTTTTGCAGGAGTTGAGAAATCCCAAAACGGGTTCAGGAACTGATGCTGGGGAAACCACAGCATCTACCTGGCAGTTTTATGAGGAGATGCATGAGGTGCTGGGAGCAAGGTTATAATAGTTAACTAAAACAAAACTAAATACGAAAACTAAAATTTAAAATACATTGCAGTTAACTCAATCTAATAAAAACTAGAAAAGAAAACAAAAACGATAAGTAAACTAAAACTGTATCTCGTGTTCACAAAACTAACTGAAACCAACATTTTACACAAAATGTCCTTCGTTATCGTTTTTGATTATATTTATTCGCCTTTAGGATTTTGATTAATCCGACACATTTTCCCAACCAATTTTACAACAGTTTTCGGCGGTTGTCAGCGCCGTATGGCACCATCATAGCGACGTACTGGGACGTGCTTGACTTGTTTACTGCACTGACTGGGGGTCTTTTTCAAACCGCCCCCTACACGCTATCCCTACCCACTACCCCTCCGTTTGCTCGTCCTCGCGGAGGGTGGGCCACATTGAGGCCATCCCAAACCAATTCGCGGATAGGGGTAGTGGGCTGTAAAACCCTCCACAAGAGAGTCTGCACGGATGCCGACTTGCTGAACTCGTGCAGCGCTGCAGTGTGTCCGGTGTCAGCCATGGAGGGTGCAACATACAAATGTAAGTTCCGCACAAGTGCCTGAACAAACTCTGTTAAACTAAGACAAATAATTCATGATTGTCCTCCAGATATTTTCAACTTTAGCTGTACATGTCACTGATTATGAAATTAAAGCCTGCCCTGCATTAGTCCAGAAAACAGTTTATTGATTAATGTTTTATATTTACAAGGAATATAACAAAAAACAAATAATTCATTAAAGTGAGAGAGAAAAATGAAAGCTCTTTAGTAAGACAAAGAATAATAAAGAATAAGTGAAATAATTTGTATTATCCTATGATAAAACAAAAAAGTTTTTAATTACCTGAGACACGTTAATTAGGCTAATTTCAGCACTGAGATACATATAGGCTGATCAGAATCGTGTTGCAGAAAGGTTCTCTGCTAATATTTAGGCTATTTCTTATTTTTATGATCTACTTGTGATTTTTTTTCCTAAACTCAAATTACAGGAAAAAATAGCCTAGCTGCTTTTTGCTTCTCTGACATTAAAACATTAAAAATAAAAACATAACATACCATCAAGGTTCAAGTTCAGTCTCAAAATATAAATAATAAATAATATTATGCCAGGGTTTAAAATATGTTGGGAAACTTTTGATAAATTGACCTTACAATAAATTATGCATTAAAGGACGATTTTTTTGTTCAATCTCATGTAAGTTAATAAAGATGAATAAAATCAATATCCAGAGAGATTTTTTACAGAATGTGTTCGCAACAAAAGTAGCAACAAAGGCAGCCTAACATTTCACTGCTGCGTTATCAAACGTAAAAGACCCCTTTAACCTCTGCACCTTCTGGAGGATCTCATCTGCTCACGTTTCAGTCACTGCTGGATCAATACAAAAAACTGCCACTCGTGCAAGATGCTGCTACAAAACCATGGAATTTTTATATAATTCATGTTTATATATTTTGTATCAAGTTTATATGATTTTCTTGTGTTTAAGTCAGCAGCCAACAGTTCAGTATCAGCATTGACTGAGCAGTGAGCACCATGTTGGACTTGAAAATATTTACTCTGACCTTTTTGAATCCTGCACCTGGCAAATAAGGTATGGAAAACTAAAACTAAACTGAAACTAAACTAAAACTAAGCCTTGTTGCAAAAATTAAAACTAAATAAAAACTAGAATGCCCACTCTAAAACTAATTAAAACTAAACTATAATGACAAATCCAAAACTATTATAACCTTGGCTGGGAGGCAGGCCGTCCATGGACCCTCCCATTGTGGTTGCCTCATATGATGATCCTGTCACACTGCTTATGGTAAAGATACAGCCACATCTTGTATTGTTATTGATTACTGATCCGTATTGTTGATTATAACCTGGCTTCTTAAGAAATATATTTTCTACGTAGTTATGTATTCTACATACATACATGTGGCCATATGACCTTCTTCAGGAATATAATGCCTTCTCATTTGATTTGTTCTTTGGAGATCAACGAGCCCACTCCTTCCACCTTAGCCACAGGTTCTTCTGAGGCAGCCACATCTGATGCCCCTACCACTGCCACTACTGCTGTGGACATGTACCCATCCCCTTCACCTAAGAAAAAGAAGAGGAAGCTGAACAACATAATGGATTTTCTGGCACTGGAGAGTGAGAAGGAGCAGAAGAGACATGAGGAAAGTGAGAAGAAAACAGAGCGTTTTTTTAAGTCTGTTTGAGAAACTCATTGACAAAATTTAAGATAAGTTTGTGCAATATGGCCCCTTAACACACATGTTCCTGTGTGTATGTTTGCACTGTTTGATGTTTACATTTTAAAAAGTTGTCCTCAGGACCAATTTAAGATTTAGTTTGATATGCTGTCCTGTGTGTGTTCTGATGTCTACCCCAAAGGCACAGCTGGCTGTTGTTTTTTGTTGTAATACTGTTCTTAAATATCTTTTAAGACAAGTGCATAAATGCATTTGAATTTGATGCCATTTACCAAATAAAGTGCAATATTTTCTACAAGTTTTTGAGCATGATTATCACACCAGCTAAACATTAACAACACCTGAAACAAATATTAGCATTTAAACAGATTTATTCAGAAAAAACCTGACACATCCCTAAGGTAAGATTTAAAAAACTATATACATTGTCCATTTCTGGATCAGTCAGCATCCTTATGGGGCCTGCACATTGCCTGAGATCAGAGCAGCCAGGTGGTCTCTTGTTGCATTGCCAGACCTCTCATTAGCTGCCAGGGGTTCCCTAGGAGGTTGGGGCTCTAGCATATCCTGTGCAGCATCTTCATCTGGCTCCAGCACGTCCCCATTATCCAGACACACATTGTGCAGAAAGGCACAGGACACAATAACCTGAGGAGCAGATGTTGGTTTTACCTCCAAGGCTTTGAAAAGTGTACACCTCCACCTGGTCTTGATCATTCCAAAAGCCCTTTCGATTATGCTGCGGCCTTTGTGTGACCGCGCTCCAGGTTAGACCCACAATATAACTTTGAGGAAATTACTAAGTTTAGATTTAACCCCAAGAGGACTAGTTTTACTGAGACACGGCAAAATGGCAGCAAGTAAAGAAACCAGAGTCAGGAGTGATATTCAAAAATATATATTTATTTTGAATAAACTTTAGTTATAATTTAGTTCACGATAAAATTTATAATTTATTTGAGGCAGTTTAAAACATTTGCCGCAGCAACAATAAATCACCTGATAGAGAGGAATAAAACAAAGTTAATTAAAGAATAAAAGAATACTAATAAAAGGGGGAGATTGCAGACCAAGGGCTTGTAAGTGATTGTGACTGGGGAAGGGGGTGCAGACTACTTACCATACACACTGGTGCCCACACCCTGTGACCGCCACACACACACACACACTACAAACGAAAGAAAATGTGCCCAATGAGAACAGAAATTAAGGTGCAACTAACAATCACACACAATTAGGGGGAAGTGAGGTGCAGGTGCAGCCTATACTCGCCAACAGCGCCACGCGCTCCAGATGACGCCACCGCCGCCTGCAACACTCAAATCATGTAAGGGAAACAGAAGAAAAACAAATTAATCTAGGTCACAGCAGCAGATTCCAATAAACTGACCAATAACAGCAAAGACTACTTTAAAGACTGGATGTAAATAAATCAGACAGGAGGCTACACCGAATGGAAACTTAACCAAACTAAACTAAACAAAAACAAAGCAAAACAAAGCAGCAGTTGCAAGCGTTTATCTATAAAAAGAAACAAAACTGTTATCATACAGGCCACGTGCATCTCAATCTAGTCTGTACTGATGGACAAAAGTCATATACCTCGCAGTGAAGCCTAAAATGTTTGATCAGCTCCAGCACCTCAAGGACCAGAATCTGCACACAAAAAGGGGACACCATGAGACAATGAAGGCCCATCACATGCTGCATATAAACCACAAAGCTTACCGCACGTCTCAGTCAAGTCCCAGACAAACGCCACCACCCAGGAATAAACGTCAGCAACGGAGAGAGCCAAAGCTGCAGCCTACCATGCTACTTAACTGAGGCTGCTTATATAGCAGATCACCTGCTCGTGAATTCAGAAAGCGGGAGGGGCCCCGCTGGAACCCAACTGAGACTACGGCAGCCGCGTAAGGACAAAAAGGGCTGCCGGTCACATTCGGAATGATGATAATTGAACCTTCCCTGTATTGGTCCATGGCTCCTTGTATGGTGTCATCAGGCAGACTGGTGTGTCCAAACATGGATAGCCACCATCTCCTAGAAGAATGTAGCCTGTGGGAGGGTACCGCCTTGCTCTGTAAAAGCTTCTGTTCTTCATTACATGGGTGTCATGAACTGACCCCGGGTAACCAACAAAGATATCTAGGAATCTCTATTGAATAGAATCCCTTGTAATTTAAATAGTCCATTTGGTACCGTGCTGGTGGTTTTATCCTAATATGGCTTCCATCTATTGCACCCACAACATTGTTGAATGCTGGGGTCCCTGATAGGTGGGCAAATCCTTGTCCAACTGCATGAAGCTGTCCTATCTGGGGAAAGAGATGACATGCTTCAGGTTGATCCATATATCATTTGCTATTTTGTGGATGATTCGGTGGACTGTGGATTTAGACACATTAAAAACACGAGATACAACACTATAAGATAGTCCATGAGCCAGCCAGAAAACATAGATGAGCACTTTTAGCTGAATTCCCCAGCCATGGTCCTGTTCACTCTGCAGTAGACTCTGCAGACTGTTCATTGCTCTTCTGCTGAGGCGAAAGTCCTGCTTCAACTCTGCCTCCACATTAAACCACAATCGCAGGACAGGCATGTTGTGGTTCAGTTTACAATATGCTGTAGGGTGACCAGTCTGGAAACAGAAATATGTTTATAGCGTTAGTCTCAGAAGGATTTAACGATAGTTTTAAATGGGGGACATTTACCTTTTCCCCAGCCCAATAACCTAAAGCATTAATAGCAACAATGCACTCACGCTACATATTATCAGACCTGCACACTGATCAGTGAGTGTATTACATTCGTATCACAAGCGGTAGATTAGCTTTTGAGCACAGCCTGCTAACGTCTGCTAATGGAAGTTATTTTTTGCACAGAAAAGTTCTCCGTTACACTCAACATACCATTAAACGATCCACCAGCATTCCCAGGCGTCAAAGGTATCTCCTTTTTCTTTTATTCCTCCGATCAGCAGCAGACAACCGTAAAAAGATCCCAATAGCCCACGCAACGGAGATTACTACAGCTGCGGACGGCATGAGTCTTCCAGTAAACAATTGTCGCATCTGCCTACGTAAGTGGCAGCGGCGACTACTGATGACGTACGCAACTGTCGAAGGGGTATCCCAATTCGGAGGGGTTGACTTTCGGCCCTACCCCTTAGCACTCCATTTCAAGGGGCAAGGGGTAGGGGTAGAAATGAGAAATGGGATTCGCCCTTACTCTCCTTCTGCTCCTGCTTGTCAATCATCTCCTGCCTCTTACTCTCCTTCTGCTCCTGCTTGTCAATCATCTCCCACCTCTCTCTCCCCTCGTTTCCTGTGTGTGTGGGTGGTGGTGGTAATGGAGTGTGAGTGTGAGTGGCGCGGAGTTTGAATTGATTCTTTCACCGGGTTTCTGGTGTGTTTTTTCTCCTGAATGTGTGTAATCAGGTAAGATTATCTCTGTTTTTTTCTTGTTGTGGACTGTTTCCTGTGGGATCTGCAGGTTCTGAAGTTTGTTTGGAGAAATGGCGTCCGCCGAGACGCCACCTCCGTCCCTCCAGCAGGGAGTTCGGATAGTTCCTCCAGAAGCTAGTGTGTCTGTGGAGGAGGTTCTGCTGACCGTGGGGGAGCAGGTGGGACATGAGAACCTGTGCTATGCTTCCCGTATGAATAAAGGTGTGATTGTGTTCATGACGACGGAGCCGCTGGTCTTTAAACTCATTGAGAGTGGCGTGGTGCTCTGGGATTTATTTGTACAGGTGTCCCCGCTGTCGGTGCCATCTACGCTGATCACCGCCTCCGTGTTCCACTGTTCATACGAATCTAACTGCTGGAGCACGAGCTCCGCAGGTTCGGGAAGTTGGCCAGCGGGTTTAAGACCGTGAGTTTGGGGTGTAAAGATCCCAAACTGAAGCACGTACAGTCTCTGAGGAGACAGGTGTTCATGTTTCTCGATTCTCCTGTCCAGACTCTGGACGTCTCCTTCAGAGTTAAACACCGGGACGGCTCATACATGGTGTACGCTAGCTCAGGGAGCTTGAAATGTTTTGAATGTGGGGATGTAGTTCATAAACGCTTTGCCTGTCCACACAAGCAGCAGCATGCTGCTCCTGCAGACTCGCGCTCAGCCATGGCTGACGCCATGTCTGAGCGCAGGAGCTCAGCTGCAGCTGAGGCTCCACCCGCTGACAGAGCAGCGGTGCCCGGTACCAGCGCTGCCGGGGCGGGTGCAGATGTGGTTTGTGCTCTTCATGTTGTTAACTCTGGAGCAGTTAGAGGAAATGATGAATCAGGGATACAGGCGGTAGAGCCACAGGTATTTACAACAGCTTATGCTCTAACGCAGCCAAACAAGTCTGCAGCTGCAGTACGTCTAAGTAGCTGTCAGCCTGCAGCGGTCAGTGCTCAAACACAGCCAGGTAAGTCTATTGATGTGTCTCTAGCTGCAGTAAGCCTGAGTAGCTCTCAGCCTGCAGCAGCTAAAGGTGAATCCCACCTTTATGATGAGGGAGCTGCTCCCATCATTTTTATAGGAAAGGTTTTGCCACCAGGTGAGTGTCAGACAGGGTGCAGTCAGGCCTCATGTGATAGAGGGGACATGGAGGAGGACTATGACTCTGATAACACTAAAACTTCAAATAGAGGCACAGATCTTTATCCACTAGACAAAATCAATAGTGTCATGGATGAAACCTTTAACAAGAAAGCTGTAAAGGTGAGTGATTACTTCAGCGACACAGAGACATTCATCAGGTCAGTCAGCACTTTGAAGAAGCAGGTAGGTTTTGACCTACTGGATGAAAAGAAAAGGTTCAGATTAAAGAAACACATCACAACTCTGAGGAAAGCCAGCAGCAAAATGGTCCGTAAATCTAGAAGATAAAATATTTACGCATCACAAGGTGTTTCTCCTTCACAGTTGTTTACATGTTTCTGTCTGTCTGCTCTTTCTGTCCATCCTCTCCATGGGGAGCCTTAGCATGGGGACTCTCAACATTAATGGTGGGAGAGATAGACATAAAAGAGCTCTGATATCTGAGGTCTGTGGTCAGAAGAGGATTGATGTGCTGTTTCTGCAGGAAACACATAGCAATCCATCCGATGAGACAGACTGGGCTCTGTGGTGGGATGGTTTCTGTAAGCTCAGCCATGGCACCAACTTTAGTGTCAGTGTGGCCATTTTATTCAAAGCCTCTGCTAACACTAAGGTGCTATCCTGTACTGAGGTGGTGCAGGGCCGCCTGCTGGTGGTCAGAGCAGAGATAGAGGATTCTGTGTTCTGCTTTGTTGATGTTTATGCTTCGAACATTGGTTCAGAGGGGGTCGTTTTCTACTCTCTGCTAAAAACTGAGCTGATGGCTTACCATCAGGACCAAATTGTCATGGGGGATTTTACCTGCACTCTTGACTTCACTGTGGACAGGATAGGAGAGGAACCTCACCCACAGTCATCCCGGTCTCTGAGCTCTGTAATCTCCCACTGCAATCTGTCAGACACCTTTAGAATCAAACACCCTCAATCCAGACAGTACACCTGGGTCAGAGTCCGTAACAACACAGTCCGTGCAGCCAGACTTGACCGGTTTTACGTCTCCACAACTCTCAGGCCCAAACTACTTCAGTGCAGCATCAGTCCAGTTGGCTTCAAAGACCATCACCTTGTTAGTTTTGGTTTAACTCTGTCTCCGGGCCAAAGGGTTAAGTCCTGCTGGCATTTTAATAACAGACTGATCCATGACAGGGTTTTCTGTCAGAACTTTGGGGGGTTCTGGGAGCAGTGGAAATAAAAGAAAGCTGACTTTGGTTCCCTGAAGCTGTGGTGGGAGGTTGGGAAGGCACAGATCCTGTCTTCTGTCAGCAGTACACCTCTCACTCCTCTGCTCACCTGAAAGCAGCTGTCAGGGACCTGGAGGCTGACATTGGATGAGGAGGACTTACAGAGCAGTCCCTCAACTGGCACACAGCTGCAGGAGATGAAGATGGAGCTGAGTTCCTTCCTGCAGGAGGGAGTGAAGGGAGCCCTGGTCCGGTCTCGCTTTCGCTCCTCAGAGGTGGGCCATTCTTAAGCAGCATGTCCAGATTACGCTTAAGTCATGGAAGGAGACAAGAAGGGAAGGCAGAATCAACAGTATTGAGCCTTTACGGTACCAAGCTGACAAAGTCAGAGAGGCATTGACTTAACTCAGAGACCAAACGAATGATGCTGTTGGGAGAATTGAGGCCCAGTCTCTGACAGAAGTGGGATAATTCAGATTTCAAATCTGTACAATGGTCTGGTTTGATATCCTCTCCAACATTAACATTGCACGTAAACTCCTGCAATCTGAAGACATGCAGCTTGATGTCGCTGTCACTCTTATTGACAAAAGAATCCCTGTTGAAGTACAGGGACACTGGATTCTCTGGTGCCCTGTCAAAGGCAAAAGAATCATGTGAGAAGATGAATGTGGAGGCAGTGCTGCCGCAGAAGAAGATTCAAAGCTCAAAAAGGCAATTTAGCTATGAGGCAGCAGATGAGACTGTGAATGATGCAGTGAAGAGAATGGAGGTAACATTCTTTGATGTTGTTGTGGACACTGCCATCCAGTCACTAGAAGATCGTTTCACAACACTTAAGGATGTGAGAGATAAATTCCGGGTTCTACTCAGTTTCACTGACATGGATGGTGAGTCTCTCAGAGAGCACTGTGAGCTACTTGGGAACACACTGACTGATGGGGAGCAGACTGACCTTGACTGGCAAGACCTGACCATGGAAATCCAGAGCCTTCCAAACTTACCAAAAGCAAGCATAACAGCCTTCGAATTACTCAGATTTCTCCACTAAAATGGCCTGACTGGACTTTATCCCAACCTTTGGGTGGCACTGAGAATAACCAGCACACTGCCAGTGACAGTGGCATCAGCAGAAAGGAGTTTTTCCAAGCTTAAACTGATAAAAACTTACCTAAGGTCCTCCATGGCACAAGAACGTCTCAGTGGTCTGGCAGTCATCAGTATTAGTCCATGGGCCAGAGCCCAAAATGTCACTTGTGGATGATATTTTGGTATGATAACCCTTCCTAAGTGGCAGCTGTATCATAGTTAAAGCTGGAGTTGGCGATTTTGGAGAACTAGCTGTCTGTCGCTAGCCTGAAGGGGGCGGTAATGCTCCAAAATGATGGATGCCAACCACCGAAGAAGAAGAAGTCTCGCGAGAACTTCCACCTGCAGTGCATGGGCGGGAGTTCTCGCGAGATTAGAGGAAACAGCGGAACGAACTTAGAAAAACAGAGTCTATTTTTGATTTCTTGTACATCTGTCTTAAATGTGAGGATACTGGAGCTTGGTTGGTGTTGTGGGACTGCTCACAGCGGACTTCCCTTATTTTCAAAGACAAAACTTGAAAGGTAAGCATTCTCCAGCGGAGTCTGTTCCCTACATGCTACATGCTACACGCACTGTCGGTGCAACCCGGGAAAATGCACGCGCAGCAGGCACGCAGAATGGCGACTGGATTTGATTGGTGTAAAAGAAGGTATCCCGGCAAGATTATTGGTTGGGGTTTTCCTGTTTTACACCTGCTGTAGATAGCGGATATTTTTCGCTCTGTTTAAGAACACATTATGAGTTGATTACCATCGGGTCATAAAGACCATTTTAACCAGTATTACAAAAAGTGTATCTAAATCAGATCGCAGACCCAAGCTTTAACAGCCCATGAAGTTGCCATACCCCATCAGAAAATCACATTTTAGACGCTGGTGCATCCTCTTGTGCAGACTCATCTACAGGACGTTTGTCAGTGTTTCACTATATTGTCTTTGGTATTATTTTAAAGAGAACCTTTTAAGCTTTCATTCAAGCTAAAATGTGAATCTCTCTGACCAATATAGAGGTCACTGTAGCTCTTCAAACTATAAACAACATGCATTTTTTCACAATTTTTGCCTCAATAATATATTATCTTTTAGCCCTGTGTCATCTAGAAACAGCAGGGACATAAAATATAAGAACTAGAATACTCACAGGACCATAAGGATTCAGGAAATGTAAATATACCCCTACTCCATCATTGTTACAGGTCACTGTGAGCCTTAAACTAGACAGCATTATTAAGTAGACCACAGTCAGTATGACGTCACAAACTGGGCTTTATCTTGACTTCATATTAATTTGATTACTTCATGTTTTGCATCAAATGGTGATTTCTGTGTAGCAGCTGGAAACTGTGTTCCAGTAGTCAATAGATGGCACTGTACCTGGCAGTTTAAACGGCCTGACTATGGCCACTGGTGAACAAGCACACAACAACCCGCTAGCAAAGCAACCACAGGTTGAGTGTATCATCCATTGTTCTGATGATGAAGATAAACTGGTTTCATTAAAAAGTGTTGACTCCTGGAAAACATTGCTCAGGGCAGCTCAAATAAAAAGTTATGCACCAGTTTTGGAACTGGCAGAGGACATTCCTGAAGGACAGATTCCAGCGATCTACTACCACAGGAAGTGTCGCAGTATCTTCACTGTGAAGAAACTCCTTGATGGCTATCTTGAAAAAGAAAAGCCAAGTGCCAGTATCTGTGCTGAGAGAAAGACTTGAAAAGAAAGCTGAAGGGCACAACCACAGTTCATGCTATAAACGGTACACCAAAGAGGAGGTTTCCAGAAATAAGAGGTTGCCAACAATGAAGATGGTGGGGATGCTACCGATGATGCCCAGTATGAAGCTGCTGTGAAACAGTCATACAATGAGCTGTTCCTCTCCATCAGAACAGAGCTTTTTGGTAGTTTAATTAACTTCAGATCTCTGCGTGCTGCAGGAGGACGGATACTTCTCTGCACAAGAGGATGTACGTGTGTGAGCTGAGATCGTCACCGTTTCCACATATGGAGCCGTGAAGCTGCTCTGGTGTCGTGGAGCTGCACACTGAGTGAGTGGAAAGTGGCATGTTCAGATTTCAAATATCAGAGTTCAGAGTTAATGGAGGTGCTGTTTCACTACAGTGAAATCCCAGCAGTCATTTTAACAGCATTGAAGTTTCTGCTGGTTTAGAATTTTGTATTTTCATTTTTTTCACAGGGTCATATTTTGCCTAAACTCGGGTCATGTGAGGGCTGTCACAATATCAGATTTCACCTCAGGATTACTGAGGGAGGAAAATTTCCTGAAAACAATATTGTCATTACAATATATCATTATTAACCCTTTCATGCATAGTGTTCACTACAGTAGACAGATATATGGAATAAATTTACACACTTTTCGTTGCAGTACCAAGTCTATCTGCCAGTTGGTGAACTTCCAAACCCTTGTCTTGAGTTTCATGTAAATATTTTCTTTGCACTTTTTTTTTTCATGTTGAAATATTCCATCCAAAATCCAAAACAGCCGACAAAGGGCAAATTTGGTATTTAGATTTCAAATAATTCTGTATTTTGTATTTTAAATTTTGGCGCAATTTGCAAGTTCATAGTTTGTTTAACAACAAGAATAGATAACTTCAAATTTAACTTTTTCTTTTACTTACTTGTACCAAATGTTTGACAAAGATGTGTTTGTGGCTCTTGATTAAGTTCCACTAAATCACTACACTTATGCACAGTGAAGTGGACAGATGAAAAACTACTTCGGAATATCACACTAAAAAAAATGAAAGTGGTTTTTCGCTTGCTTGAAAGTAAAAAGATTCATTGAAAATAGTATTCCTTTGTGATTTAGTAATTGATGCATGGAAGGGTTAAGGGTTGGGAGCACAGTGGCACAGCAGTTACTGCATGTGCCAAACAGCAAGAAGGTTGCTGGTTTTAACCCTGTGTCAGTCAGAGTTTGCATGTTCTCCGTCTGCAGGCATTGGTTCTCTCCCACAGACCAAAAAACATGCTCATTAGGTTGATCGGTGACTCCAAATAGCCCTTAGAGTGTGAGTGGGAATGTTTGTCCGTCTCCATGTGTGATTTTGACGGCACTTTTTAATTTAGTTTTAGTTTTAGTGCTCTAATTTCCTTGTGCAGTGCAGGGTAGCAGAGCCTGGAAAACCCTGTGAAGTGGTAATTTTGTCAATTTGGTAGACCAAGGTGGGTGTGGAAGCGCACCAGGGGGCAATTTCGTGCCAAAAACTGCATGGAAAGTGTGCTGAGGGTTTGCCAGTTCAAGCCTGGTCTATTCTTGCAGTGGTAATTTGGTAACACAAACCACCTACAGCTCAACACCTTGAAGACAAAGGAGCTGGTCATTGACTTCGGGAAGTCCAGACCAAGACTATGACCAGTTCTGATCGAGGGAGCTGAGGTGGAGGCTGTGGACTCCTACAAGTACCTCGGCCTGTGGCTGGACAACTCCTGTGGATGTTTTACCAGTCTGTGGTAGTCAGTGTCCTCTTCTGCTCTGTGCTGTGCTGGGGGGGCAGGTGGCACATCCTCAAGGACACATCCAGGCTGGAGAAACTGATCAGGTGGACTGGCTCTGTGGTCGCCATGCTGTTGGACTCTCTGGTGGCGTTGGCAGAGAAGAGGACACTTGATAAACTGCTGCACATTCTGAACGATGCAAGTCAGGAAGAGGAGGAGGAGTAACAAGACAGAAGCGAAAAGGTGCAGTAACCAGCCTGTAGCCAAATGTCTTTGAATTTTAATATATTTTATATTTTTATCATTTATATTTATATTTTTATTTCTTCAAAGTTTTGCGTAGATATGTTGATGCAACCACATTATCAGAATTTCCCCACATTGACTTAAAAAATGCAAACACAAACGTTACCCGGCAACAGGTGCTATGAAGTAGAGCTCTCTGATTATGATTGGTTTGCTGGTGGACCAAACATTCCGGAAAAGTTCTGGAAAGTTTGTTTTGCTTTGACTGACATTCTCTCCTCTGACGTCATAGAACTCAGCTGGTTTATATGAGCCTGAACTCTCTCAGTACTGCAGCCATTCTGAGTCACTACAGTGTTCAGAGTATCACAAACTTTCTGAGAGTTGTTGGACATTTGCGCAATGTCTTCATTTATTTCAGAAATCAATCCACCTGCAGAGCAGGAAAATGGATATGATTCTTGGGAGAATGACGAAAAGTCGACATTTGTCTTAAAGATCGACCCACCAGCTCCCAAAAAGAAGAAAAATGGGAAGAAGAGGAGTAGGGCTGGTAGGATTCTGGATGATGAGCCGTCTAAGGCCTGAACCACACGTACATGGATATTTTTTTGACCAGATATCTTTGTCCTCGTTTAAAAAAAAATCTCCGTCCACACCACAGACATATCTCTGTCCATACGAAGAGGCAGAACTGAAAACGATCGCCCCTGAAGCCTGCAATGCCATGCCTGGCCGATAAGTGGCAGGCTAGAAAAATGTGAAAACCAGAGAAGAAGACGCAGTCAAACCCAGGAAAAAGAAGCAGTCGACGTGGATGTTTTGAGTAAACGGAGTAAGAAGATGGCAAAGAAAACAAATAAAATTGAGTCGTTTGTGTTGACGGACGATGAGGTGGACTTGTTACTTCTTGTAACATTGGATTACAAAAGCAAAAAGGCCCAAGAAAATGTCGACTGGGAATCTTGTTACACAAAATATCCTGACATCCTGGAGGAGTTTCTGGCAGTTTATGTGTCCAACGGCCAAGAGGGTAACGGTAACACCATTGCGAAAGATTTTCTTCATTCAAAGGACTCCATTAACATGCCAATACTGTCGACAAAGCTCAAAAACATCAGGGCAAACTACCGTAAGGCGGTCGACTCGGGACGTCGAAGTGGACATGGCAGAGTAGTGATGCTGTAGGCAACTATGGCCATATCTACTGGCATTGAGTCAGCAGACGTTAACTGTCAGTTGGGTGAGTCCAGTAGTTCATCTACGAGTGTGAACCAGTCCGAGGGTCCTGAAGATTCGGATGGGGATGGCCGTGGTGAGGGAGATACGTCTGCTTCAGGAGGAGTATCCACCTCGGTCGTGAGGGAAAGGCGGAATGTACTTCAGGTAATATTGAGTGGTCTCAAACCTTTTGTATACACAGGGTTGTACTCTGATATGTCTGCTTAGAACCTCAACCGTCATTGTCCTTGTATATTGCTCTGTATTGCTTATTGTATTTAAATTATTGTAATATCTTGATCTTCAAAATGTAGAATCAGAAATTATTACCTTTTGTAACATGTACTTGAAAACATGCAAATTGTACTGCAAATAAATATATTGTCTGTTTTTCTGTCTGTTCCATTTATGTTATATTCAAGGCCAAACTTCAGGGCTACCGACACGACAAACTGAAAAGAAAGTCTCCGGTGGACTGCACAGCCCAAGAAGAACTACAGCTGAAGAGAAGCATGCTGAATCTCATGGAAAAAGCAGAAAAACAAAACATGGAGAATCTCAACACACTTACCTCAAACATACGTAGCTCAGCTCACTACCACAATCACTCAAGGGTTTAACCTTCTGAATCAAATGCTTCAGCCTCTTATCCATTCACCATATTACACGCCACAACCCCAAACTTACACACAGTTGCATAACGCCCCATCCAGGCATAGCCCATCATACACAATGACAACTCCACAACCAAATACCACACAACATGAGTTCTCCTACAGGCAGGCTCTCTTCCATGAAGACAATGATTAATGAGTAAATACTGGTTCAGGTGGGAATGCATTGTTACAGTTTTTTGAATATTGTTAAGGTTTGCCTACTTCGTTTACAGTTTTGTATTCGCATATGTTACTCATGTTGCACACAAGACAACATTGAATGTATAGATAAACTTTTATGTATAGTGTATATCCTACATGTGAGATTGCACTGTTATTGTACTTTCTACATTGTTATCCTAAATGTGGGAGTTCAGTTATCTGATTGCACTATTATAGTTTTTTCTACATTATAATTTATGTTGCACATAAAGCCACTGAATGTACAGTGTAAACATATCAAGTGGGTTATATTATTTGATACTGCACTGAATGCCTTATTTTTGTATAAAGTTAAATAAGTTGGTTAAGAATAAGACAAGTTTTTTAACTTCTGTGAGTCACAGATCTACATTATCAGGACAGCCAGGTAAATGTCGAGTTTTGTGAGTAAATTAAAACACTTGGAGCAAAATTGGCATTTCTTTGATTGTTTTATCATGTTGATTTTGCAAGGGAACAAACATGACCAACTTTTGACAGATGTGGAAAACAACTACATAGACATGCCTTTCAATACATATGCAGAACAAGAGAAAAGAGCAACTGCCTGTCACTACTGCTGATGTCACAAGTTGTAAGGGTCAAAAACTTTGTGAGCACCCTTCTGACTCTCTTCCCTTCAGCTTCATTACAGTCTGTGCGATAATGGTTAGACTCTGTGGAGGCTGGAATTCCCTGTCGAACTGAATGGCCTCAATCACTCTGCTGTCATCCACTGTGTCTTTACAAGCTTCACAATAGTTATGTAAAACAAAGCAAGCATAAATCACTGAAGGGAGGTCATTCATGTTTATGTCCATAGCTTTTCTAAGTGCTCCAAACCTTGCCTTTAGACACCCAAAAGAACATTCAATTGTCATTCGGCTTTGGCACAGAGACAAACCAAAAGAATGTTCCTGAGGGGTGCAGCCACCACTTGCATATTCCTTCGTAAGGTAAGCCATTAGGGATAAGCTGGGTCTCCAAGCAGAAATACTGGAACAGGGTCTTCATCTTCCACTATTCGCTTTTTTAAGGCAGGGATACGGCCAGTATTGAAATGAGAGTTCAACATGGAATTGGCGAAAAACTCGAGCATCATGAACGCCTCCCACGCCACTTGATCACAACATCGATGAATTGATATTTGTAGTTGCATGCGGCTTGGACATTGCTTAATATCTCCCTTTCTATTGATGTAGTCCATAGAATTAGAGGTTGGTTGCTAAATTTCTATGTGGCCCCATCGATCGCTCTTAGGCACTGTGGCATACCGTGGGCATGGTAAAACTCTGTGACCAGTTCTTCCACTTCAGGTTCTGAGAATGGCAGCCTTATGTACTGTGGACCAAGATGGTCTGTTATAGCCCTGCAGACCTGAATGAATGAAAGAATGAGTTATTGTTATGCTCAGTGTACACTACAGAAGCACAAAATAAATTCATTTAAATATTCCATAAAGATGATATATATATAAATAAATATATATATATATAAAGATATATACATACATATGTGTGTGCATATTTACACATATACATATATGCGTATATGTACGTATATGTGTATATATACATATATATATATATATATATATATATATATATATAATATATACATACATATACATTTAGAATATATTTAGAGAGAGTGATAAATATAAATCATTGATAAATATAAATCATTGATACACTTCTTTCACTGGAATTTCTGCAAACTTAGGACAATGAAAAAGTCTGATACCTACATTTGATAGATACCACCACACACACACACACACACACACACACACACACACATACTCCTTACCTGCCGTACGATATTGGAGACGCACTGTGGGGACAGGCCAAAGGCGTTAGCCGTCTTCCTCATTCTTGCTTGGTCACTGAGGTAATAGAGTGTACAGGCTACTTTTTTCAATACGTCGGCTGGAGATCGCATTACAGTCAATTCACCTTCTATATGAGGGCGAAGAAGCTCGGCCAAAGAAATGAGTGATGTCCTGGACATGCGAAAGTTGAACTTCCACTCCTCATCAGCCATAACGCCTGCCACGAAATTGTCCCACCACTTGCTGGTGCGACCCAGTCTGACCCAAAACCGGCGTTTCTTGTGATGTTTACACCATGGACGCTTGGGACAATCTAATAATACTGAGTGCAGCAGACGCCGACGTTGTGCATCAGTCAGTGGCTTCGATGCAACAACATTACATTCATTTGTAGAGCTGTAATGAGGGCAAAAAGTGCAAAGAACAGAGAAATAGCGTGGTGAATGTCGGCTGTCACAATCTCAGCCTCAGCCTCATCCGCAGCCTGTCACTCCCTGCTGCACTCTAATCAGCCGAACTCAACTCACCTGTGTTCCTGCTCTCAGCTGCACCTCGTCTGCTGCAATCAAGTCAGCTACAAAAGCCCCAGCTCCACTCTCAGTCCTTGTCAGACTGTCTTCGCACTCATGCTGAGCACTCCAGACTTGTTTCCCGGATTGATCACCCGCTTGTCGGTGAAGTTTGGCCCCAGACTTTGACCCTCGGCTTGACTTCAAGGTATGGACTAGCTTCTGTTCTGAATTCATCCGCCTGTCTGAATCTCGCCATCGATCCTGTTCCTGTCTCCTGCCTGTCCCACGCTGTGCTATCCGTCTGGTTTCTGATCCCTGCCTGTCCTCGATCACGTGAGTTGGCCTGTATCACTTCTCTGAGTGTTCCTCGCCTCTGCTCGCCTGTAAGTGAGTCAAGCCTCCATCGCCTTCGCCTGTGTGAGCTTCTGCCTGTACATCCCTGTGTGGCTCAGTCAATAGAGCGCCCACCTACAAAGTCATCTGTTGCGGGTTCGATCCTTGCTCAAGCCACAGCCTTTCTTCTCTTCAACTGTGTGAACCTCTGTTTTGGAACATCTCTGTGTGGCGCAGTTGAAAAGGCGCTTGTCTTCAGAGCCTGCTGTCGCGGGTTCAACCCCCACTCAAGCCGCAGCTTCCTCCTGAAAAGACCACGCTTTGTCACTGCCTGTACATCTCCTGTGTGGCTCAGTCAAGAGAGCCTGTTTTAGAGCCTGCTGTCGTGGGTTCGACCCCGCTCAAGCCACAGCTTCTTTCCTGTAAACACCGTTGTTCACATCCTACTGGTTGCTTCTGGGTTCAAATACAAATGTGTCAGTCGGCCATCATTCTTGTCCTGGCAACCATTGCTACATTTACTTATTGCTAGGCGCTTGACGCCATCGTGTCAACACTAGTTCGCTTAACACAGTTACACGGATCCACTCAACCGGATATTTTATTTCTTCACTTTTTATCCGCTTTTTAAAAATCTCCGCTTTATGTGGGTGAAATCGTCGTGTTCGTGTGGTTGAGAGGCCGAATAGGACAGAAAAATGTGCGTTTAGGAATATATCCATATACGTGTGGTTCAGGCCTGAGTCTGAGAGCGAAAGTTGGAGACACTACAGTGGAGACTTTTCCTCTCAAAACAGACACTCGAGTCTGGTTGAATTTTTGATTTTACAAGGATGCAGAGGGGAAACTGATAGTGTATGCAGGCCTTATTTTTGAATTAACAACCCTGAGGGCCCAGCATAACTTTGGGAAACAGATGGCAGGGAAACCTGAAATTAAACACACAAACACAGCTGCCAATACAGTACAAGAAATCCATCACAAAGTTTAATTCATAGTTAATGCAAACCATAAACTGGATTTTCATTTCAAGTTCTTTCTATAAAAATTTATAGGCTATTTTGACACAATACGCACAGAAATAGACATAAACTTATACTTTGTCTTATATTACATTCAAAAGTTCTGAATATTACAAAAACAAATTTTTATGAAATAATTTGTTTCTGCTTCTTAAAACCTTAATGGATCAATCTTCACCTAGCATTATGCTAACAAATAACATAGGGAATCCAATTGAAAAAGGGCGGAGCCAGCGGAGCGCTACACTTGTTACATGAAAATATGAAAACGGACAGTTTTCTTGAGCTCACGGTTATTTCAAAAGAGATGCAGGAGCCTTACAAAACTATCAAAACATCATGGAGAAAGAGACAAGTCATGACAGTCGCACAGTGGAGTCCTTATTTGAACAGGTGATAAGCTAAGCCTAAGCTCATACCGTCCAACTGAACGAGAAAGTTGTCGAACATTCTATCAAACTTATTCTAAACTAATTTCTGATTGATGACCTGTCTATCGTGTTAGGGTATAAAAGTGTAAGAATATCTAGCGGTATGATGCCCTGGTGGAGGCGGCGGGTGTTACATTGCTGATAGAAGGCTGAGGAGACATTTATGTTCAGAAGAATAGCAAAATAAAATGTTAACAAAGAAAAAAAAAACATTGTCTTCAGTGTGTGGTCCAGCAGTCTCCTCAGTCTATCACAAAAAACAAACAAATTCTGTTGAATGCTGCCTACATAACCTAGCAAAGATTGCCTCTACTGGGCTAACGTAAGAGAGTTTTATGCTAACGTTACTTCACTGTAGTCAAGCCAGCCTCCACTCCGAAATCCCGCGTCAACTTAGTCACCACTCAATTTGGCGGTGCCCTTATACACACAGTATTACGGTAATGCAGTGCCAGAAAAGATTTCAAAATAAAAGCTGTGTGCACGATTTCAATGGGTCTGTCTGTTAACTGATTGATAAACGATTCTTCTGTGTGTGTCATTAGTCCAACTTAAATATAAACACAGGAGCTGGAGTGTCTGGGGAGGAATTGTGAAATAAAAGCCCACTGAATAGTCAAATATTTATTATTTTTATCTGAGGGTGTTATTAAAGTATTCTTTAGTCATGATGTTTAAGTATATACCAAATTATTTCATTGTTACAGCGGCACATCTTGTAAATCAGACCTGTGGGGTGGAAGAGGCATAAACAAAGCATTCTGGGTAAATGTACTAAATGTGAGCACAGCTGTAGAAAAGGACACTGCAGAGCAAAGGGAGAGGGTTTTCTGGAAAACTCCTGGAAAGTGATTTCCAGAAAAGAGTGTGAACCCTGTCATATGAGTCCATTCTTTTAAAAGCTGCCCCTGTAATGGCTGTCAAAGGAAAAACTGTCTGTTACAGGTGTAGTAGATGAGCTCTGCTCCATCAGCTCCGCCCTCATACAGGCTGTGCTGCCTGTGTGTGTCTGATTATTGGCCATAATGTCCATGTAGACCAAGAACAGGCCACCAGGGTGTGAAACCATGCAGCTGCTCCCTCAAGGCTCAAGCTCATATTTAATCAGCCTCTTCTTAAGAACATAAAACATGATGAAGTCACAGTCTCTGACTTCTGTCTGTCTCTATAGCCTACCCACAGTCCCCCAGTGTCAGTGAGATGTCTGTCACTGATGGAGCCTGCTGTGTCCACGGTCACTCAGGGTTCTCTCATGTCCAGGAAAACCTGGAATCCTGAAATATGACTGACCAATTTCCCAGGCATGTAAAACATTTGGAAAATGAGTAAAAAAGTCAAACGTCCTGGAAAAAGCTGAACAGTGAGCGATAATCCTGAAGAAGATTTCCAGAGGGTTTGAATTTCAACATTATATCCAAAAGATTTGGACACTGTTGCTGCCAGCTGCTCCCTTTATAAATCAGGTAAAGGGTTTAATCAAAGTGATAACAGGGCCAAAAGGATTTAGTTTTTGACAAAGTCCACAGTTTATATCCATGATCTGCATAATCAAGGCTTTAAACACGAACCTCATGACTTTGAGTCATCTTCATGATAAAACCACATTCAGATGTGAAACAGCTACATTTGTAATTCCACTGCCACGATGATTACAAAACATTAATTAGACATTAACAGACAAAAATAAAAACTGACAGACCATTTAAAGTTTTTAAGTTTTTAAAGTTAAATTCACTGGTTACGTGTGTCTTCTAGTCTGCAGATCTGAAAGTCTGTTATCTGTGCAGGTCTCTGTTTGTCTGAAACAGGCTGAAACACCGAGAAGGAAACAACAAATCGCTGCTTTTTAAATGAGAATAATTAAAATTAGAATGTGTTGTTGGTTTAAACCAGGACTAGAATTATGAGCTAATAGATCTAGTCACATAGATCTGTCTCCTGTACTGATTGAGAAGAGCTGAGAGAGGACACGCCTGCATTTGGACAGAGACCTTTGAAATGCTCCCTGAACAAACATCATGTTGCTGCTGCAGTTTGTTTCTGCTGTTTTCTGAAGAGCCTTTAAAATAGACTCACACAGGTCTGAGACAGGGGGGCTCCGTCAACGGGACGTCCCATGATGAAGACCTCTCAGGAGGAAGAAGAAGAGCGGCTGAGACTTTAGAAGGCCTCAGATTTAAAAAAAGCAAATGTGAGACTCTGTCAGACTGTTTGAGGATCTGCAGGGACCTGAACAGAGTCTGTGTGGACACGTCTGCAGAAGGACACAGCAGCAGGACGTCCCAGTCTCTGAGTTACTGACTGTTGATGAGCTCACACATGGTTAGACCTCCATGTGGCACAGAGTCCTCTGAGGCAGAAGATGGTGATGATCGCCTCCTCAGAAACTCAGACAGTTATCACCTTCACCTGTTGGTAAAAACAGAGCCAGTGTTTAGAGCAGAGAGCTGTGAGCTGTGGTCAGAGCAGAAGAATGAATCAGGAGCCCTCCAATAACTGAGCTCCATCAGTCTGAGAGCAGACAAAGCTCTGAGGACTCTCTTCAGTTCAGGCTGAAGCTGCAGCTTTGTTGGATCTTCATCTGTTTGCTGAGTTTTCACTCTGCTCTGTGTCCAGCAGACCAAAACCTGTCACATGTTGTTCTGTAGTGGTCCAGCTCTAGGGATGGGCCCAGGATGAATTTTGGGCCACAGTTCAGTCAAAGAAATAATCTGCTCTTCATGATCAGATTGATTCTTCTGCTCCGTTTCAGCTTCATGTGTTTGATTTTTGACTTCCTGTCTTTGCCTTTTCTGTCAGATGACAGCGTTCATGTTTGATTTGAAGGAAAAGAGAATAAAGTGATATTTTCATCTGTGTGTTCACATGTTCAGCACATCAGCAGCAGCTCATGGTTCAGAGGTTCAGCAGGGACTTTGTCCTCGTTAGTGTTTTGGTGTTGTTGTGTCCGTGTTGTCAGACACAATGACCAGGTTTCTGTGCAAAACCATCTGCACAGAAACCATCAGGCAGAAAGAGAGAAATTCATTTTCCCTCTGAGAGACTCAAAAAACAGAGAACAGAGAGATTTATATTCTGGGATATACGGTAAATTCAACTCTCTACTTACCTCAGAGTCTCCAGTCTGTAGTTTGGATCCTTCTGAAGATCTTGCAGCAGCTTCAAATCTGAATCCTGAAGATTGTTCTCTCTCAGGTACAGCTGTCTCAGATGGGAGGGGTTGGACTTCAGAGCTGAGGCTAAAGAAGAACAGCTGATCTCTGACAAACTGCAGCTCCTCAGTCTGAATAAAGAAGAGAGAATGAAGAGAAAAACTCTTTAGGATCCAATCAGATGTGTCCACATCACACAGTCTGCTCAGCAGAGCCAATCAGCTGCTGCTCTGCCTCCTGTACTTCAGTTTGTCTCAGCTGCTTTCACACACGTCTTGATCCGTTCCTCCTGTTTCTCTAAAGTGTAAACAGCAGAGCTCAGATTTTTCTGTCAGGATCAAACCTTCACATCTAAACACTTCAGTCTGAGCTCACAGTCACAGTCTGCTGTCACATGGTCCACACTGCAGTCCACATCAACTTCATTAGAATTCATGATCAGAAAATGTTCAACAAGAAAAACTTGATCCCACCTGGACAGGTGAGAGAAGTCAACAAGCCAATCACAGAGAGACTCCTACACACGTGGTCTACATGTGCATCTCCAGAACCTTCTTTGTCCCTTCAAACATGTTGGAGCTCAGACCTTCATCAGGGTCCAGCTGATGCCCCTGGATGTGGTCTCTGGTGGTTCTGGTCCTGTGGGTTGAGGGCCCTTTGTGTTTTGGACCATGTTGGGTGTCTGCACTGGAGAAAATCAATCCTCCATTCTGCTGATGTCTCCATCAAATATTTCTGCTCCACTGATTGGAGGACGTCTTCATTCCTGCACAAACCACTGATTGACTTTTGAAGCTGTTATCTGCCCACTATGACATCATGACCCCCATTTTACACAGGATTCTGTCTGGATCTCCTCGGGGGCCCGGTCTGTGGCCCTTAGTGTGTCTGCTGTGTGGTTATAATCTTTCCTGGACAGGTGTTGGACAAACAGACACTCTGCAGAGCGTGAGGAGACATGACTAAATATTATTCAGCCCCCCTGGTTGGTCTCTGCTCTGCTCTCTGTCTGTCAGCAGGTTGTTACAGTTCAGTTTGGACCTCTGAAGAAGTTTAACTCTACTGAGACAATTAAATCTGACATGAAATCAACATGAGAACAAGAAATGACTTCAGTTTCATGAATAAATGTCTGTATTTGAAAAGAACACATCTGTGAAGAATAATTTGACCTTTGTACATATTTTATGTATCCAACTTTTGTACATATTGTATATATTCTTTTCATGTATTTGACTCTTTATCCTGTCATGTAATCATGCTCTTCTGACACATACACCCACATACCTTAGACATTTCTTAAGCACATGCCATATATGCTGATTCACTAAAACTCCGTATCTGACCTCGTATGGAGGCTGTCTTTCGACCTCTTATCTGTTGAGGGACACCTTCCACACCAGTTCAGTCTGGCTCATTCCAAGACAGTGAGGTACTGATGTCACCACACACACATACATGTCTTGACAATCTCAGGCAGAACATTACACTTTAGTTTCAGCATCCAGCATCTTGTTGACATGTTGTAAACTCCGGCACTGTATTAAATCTCATCATTTTTGCCTTCAGTTGTCTCATCATCATTTTTTCCTTTTTGGAGTTATGTCAGGGGTTTTTGGTACCGACCTTACTGAGCTTTGTGAAATAGGAAGGGACTAAATCCTGACATCTGTCATTTATTGTTGAATCAGATGTTGTTTGTCTTGTTTCCTGTTTCTAAAACAAACAGACTGTCACAATCAGAGGAACACATCAGTTCTCCTACAGGACACACTTGCTGTTATGTACAATAGAAGAAGAGTGGAGATATATCAGGAGGAGCTCAGAGAAGTTCCCTACATATATCCCTACATATGATCAGTCAAACATCTGGACATGAAGATGCTTCAGTTCATAATCACACACACAAGATCTACGATAGAAACAGAGAACACATGAACTTACTCCAGAATCTCCAGTCTACAGTTTGTACTCTGCAGAAAATCACACAGCAGCTTCACTCCTGAATCCTGAAGTATGTTGCTGCTCAGGTTCAGCTCTCTCAGATGGGAGGGGTTGGACTTCAGAGCTGAGGCTAAAGAAGAACAGCTGATCTCTGACAAACTGCAGCACCTCAGTCTGAATAAAGAAGAGAGAATGAAGAGAAAAACTCTTTAGGATCCAATCAGATGTGTCCACATCACACAGTCTGCTCAGCAGAGCCAGTCAGCTGCTGCTCTGCCTCCTGTACTTCAGAGCGTTCGAAAGAGAGAGTGGCATCATTGAGGGTCCAGAATGCGAGAGGGTCACGTGGTTCATGTAGCAGCCGAATAGTTCCAAACAAGGCTTGACGGGCCATTTAAATGAACTGTAAAGCTGTGGTTTCCGAAAGTTGCTTGCCAATATTTTCAGTTTTTTACATTCACAAGTACATAAAAGTATATTTCAGCGTGGTACATATACTATACCTACGTACAGGAACATTATTATTGCGACAGCATTTTAAAAATCGCCAATATTTCCTCTTAAACGTACAGTGTATTAGCTGGCTTAATTGTCATTCGTGGGTGAGGGTAAATTGGCACTGTAACGCCAGTACATTTCGTCGTTATTAACATCAGTGATGGTGATGATGAAAATTACTGACTTGTTTTAACATTTCAGACGAAGAAAGAAGCTTGTGAGATCATTCTGAGCAGGAAAACATCTTCAGATGTTTCAAGAACAATGTCTATGTTGTAACTAAGCTTTAGTAACTAACTTCAAACATAGTATATGTGTGTGTACATATACACACATTAAATATATATATATATATATGTATATATACACATATATATATTTAATGTGTGTGTATATATATACACATTAAAGATATATATATATATATATATACACACATATATATATATATATATATATGTGTGTATATATATATATATATATATATATATATATATATATATATATATAGATATATATATATAGATATATATATATATACATGTATGTATATAGCACACAGGAGGAAAATCAACCCACATCATCATAAGAATTTATACTTGACTAATTATCCGAAATTTCAATTGAAACCAAGCAAAAAAATGGTGTACATGAATTTTGTCTTTATATTCAATCCTGTTGTTTCCAGATTAACCATACAGGCCAAATGTGACAAAGTATTCACCAAGGTTGTAACAAGAAGCAGACAAGTGTTCTACAACTGGGTAGGCACCCAGTAGGTGACAGTGGGTGTTTTACATGACACTTTGATTTTAGAAAGAAAAACAAGAAACATGAAAATCAGGAATTAGTAATAACAATTTACAAATTAATTATAAAGTTAAATGTTAAACTAAATTTAAATATTGCAAGATTATCTTCAGTGCTGATGTGAAGCCTTTTGTTGCATCCAGTCTTATAAGAGTGAAGAAAAGGCTGACTGTCTTCTTTGGAACTTGCAAGGTCAAAAGAAGTCTAGTCAATAAATTATCAACACAAATCAAGATTTGAGAGTTTAATAATAATAGTATACTTTATTAGTACAACACTTTGAAAAACAGAAGTTTACAAACTGCTTTGACAACAGACAGACATAAGACAGCAAAGCACAGCAGCTTAGCACAGGACACAACCAACCAAAATAGGTAAAGCTTAGTGGTGATTGGAAAAAACATTAAGGAAAAACTTAGTTGAACTATGAATACACACAATTGTTACATACTGTAAAGTCACAATGCAGAGTGGATGTTGTCACCAGGGTCTCGGACAGGCACAGTGGATGTGGGAGGCTGTAGAGAAGTCAAACTCTTCATGATATCCCACAACTGAAACCATGAAATCACTTTATTTTACAAGCTGTAGCGTCTGTTTCAATAACCATGGACTGTCCAGGGGCAGAGCTTCATCAGTGAAAAATGTCCCATATAACAAAATATCTGCCCTTTAAGGTCTCACTATCTGCTCTATAGAGACAAGATATCACAAATTCTGCTGGCAAAACTGCAGTCCATCAGCTCTGACAGAGGTTGATGATTGTGTTTCTATCCAACTCAACACATTAGTAGTCTATAACTGGATCAAATATGCTTGTTTTGGTGGATTTTAAATTGTCCTTGTTGCAAAATAGACTGCAACATATCTTGATGCATCATGATATCAAATCTAACTGAATAGCTAACAAGATAGTTTTGATACAAGTGAGACCAGTAAAGATTCACAGCCTTGTATCTTACTGTGTGTCCAATAGTAGAGAAAAAACATGTATGTCATTCTCTGTATTGTAAAAAATAACATGGACACCTTCCCTGCTGTTTATTTAACAAATTGTTGCTGTTTTCTAGATAACTCAATTATCTACTGTATGATCCCGTTTAAGTTCTCAAGTCCTGATGACCTGAAAAATAAATATTGTGTTAATACCAGTCAATTCTTCTTTCTTCATGTTGTTCGTTCTTGTTCTCAGTCTCTTGAACAATGGCTGGCCACACCATTATCATACTTGTCTTCATACTTAACTTTTTGTATTTTAAATATTGTGTAAGTCCTCTTGGGCAGTAGCTTCCATGTGAAGGGCAGGCTGAAGCCTCTAGCTGCCAGGTGAACACAGAGAAGCTGTAAAAGACACATTTAAGGTAAAGTTAGGCTACTACTACGTCTTAAGCCAAATAACAGCTTAACAAGGTATCACTTAGGGTATATAACCTTATACTTAGCATTTAAATAATGTTAAATAGCAACAAATTATAACTATTTTAATCAAAGTGGCTTGCTTACATACAAAATGTACATATTTAGCCAAGACAAACATATAAAGCAATAAAAATAATAATAAATAAAAAGCAATCATCAATATCAGTTATTTTCATCATCCACTTACCTCTTCTGAGGCATAGTGTGGGGTTATGAGTAAATATTAATCTATTTAAATAACTGTAATGTACACAAGATTAAGTTGGGGGACAGCTACTTATAATACAGGCATGGAAAACTGAATATAAGAAATAGCTGCAGGGTGAACGTTGTTTATTACCCAAGTTTTGCGTCGACGTATCTTCATATAACAGATGGAAAATCTTATAACACAAAATGATGACCAATCATTAATAAAAGTATGACTCAAGTCATACTTGGTGGTGAAAATTGCTGAATAACCAGGAACACTCATTAAAATAAGAAGCTTACACTTTGTTTCAGACAAAACAATCATGGTTTTATAAGATTATTAGCCCCCATTGTTGGAATGACAGTACATTAGCTGGTTATCATCCTTACTTTAATAACACTTTTAGTAGCCTACAAAAATTCCAGCAATATCTAAGTTATTCTCTGACGGGTCACAGATTTTGGTGTAACAGGTGTAATAGCTCAGCGTTAGCATGAGCCACAAAGCTTTGCTAACGTAGCATTAAAAGTAATATTTTGCCTGAAATTGACACGCAAAACACGCTTTTAAACTGCATCGTTAAGTTGATTCATGTGTGCTTGTAAAGAAGTCATTACTAAAACGCCAACTGTAGCTTCCTACCTGAAAAGTGACCTTTGAAAAACCCCAGAAACATACCTTCCCCATAAGAATCCTATTGCCTCGATCGCTTTGTTTGGAACTATTGAGAGTCCCAATGAGCCGCCATTGCTGTCAAATAACTTGGTCCATTGGCGCCTATGGAGATGACGCCACTCTCTCTCTAACGCCTCTGCTGTACTTCAGTTTGTCTCAGCTGCTTTCACACACGCCTTGATCCGCTTCCTCCTGTTTCTCTAAAGTGTAAACAGCAGAGCTCAGATTTTTCTGTCAGGATCAAACCTTCACATCTAAACACTTCAGTCTGAGCTCACAGTCACAGTCTGCTGTCACATGGTCCACACTGCAGTCCACATCAACTTCATTAGAATTCATGATCAGAAAATGTTCAACAAGAAAACTTGATCCCACCTGGACAGGTGAGAGAAGTCAACAAGCCAAACACAGAGAGACTCCTACACACTGTGGTCTACATGTGCATCTCCAGAACCTTCTTTGTCCCTTCAAACATGTTGGAGCTCAGACCTTCATCAGGTTGATGTGGATCAGACTGTAAATCAGCTCAAATGTTGTCCAACAATACAGCTGTATCTGAGTTCTTATAACAAAGTCAGCCCTGATAAATGTTGTTACCAGTGGTTTATTAAAATTAATTTCATCTTACATTAATATGTGATTACATATTTTAATATGAAAAGATGCAGCTGAGCTTTTTCATTTCAACAGTCTGGAGTTTGCAGAGTTTAAATCTCTACATTTTGACTGAAAGATTTGATTATTGTAAATTAACATCAGTTTCAAATATCAGTTATCAGGCCCTCAAACAACCAATAATCAGCTAGGACCCTAAAAAACCAACATGAGTCCACCCCTAAAACAAGTATTTGACTTTGGTCTGGTGCTTTCTTCTCTCAGATAAAAATTGAGCTGAAATGTAAAAACATATCATCAAAAAAATAATAAAAGTTTTAATTATATATTTAATCAGTACAGTGTAGCACAGCACTCATTACACTTCATTTTTATTATTTAGGATTATCTCAGTGCTCTCTTCAGTGCTGACAGTAGGGATGTACAATATGCTGAAACTAGACTAAGTTCAGTCGGTGCTGATGCAGATCTATTTCCACTGTTTCTGTAATTATCTAGAACACAAAGTCTATGGTGGAGAAGAATTGAGCTCTTTGTCTCATTCAGTCTGTTTACAACAAAACAGGAGACACCAGAGTCTAAAATGAATGACAGATAAATTCTGTTGTCAAATACAGATGTTCATGAAAAACTGAGCCTCATGTCACTGGATCACATTCAGGACATTAAATGTAGAATTTTGGAGGAGTTCCAGTTGAAAGGAGCTTCATCTGCCTTTTGAGAGCTCCAAACAGCTGAGTAACATCCTGCTGACAGACAGTGAGACACAGAGCACTGAATTAAAAACATCAACCTGGTCATGCAGATTATTCTGACCTATTAAAGTCCATTCTCTTCATTAAAAACACCTTTGTTGGCCACTCCTCTCACATAATCCTGAAGACTCATCTCAAACTAGGGATGTAACAGTTACGGTAAAATGGTAAACTACGGTAAAATGTCCCATGGTAATCATTACCGTGTCCAATTAAAATGACCGTTAAACCGTGTTTGATCACCACACTGTGTCAATAAGTCACAGTGATGCTGCTCTTGACTGGAAAAGCCTGAACTGTGTGTGTCTGCTCCTCGGTGAAGCAGCCCCTCACAAACAGTTTGCATTGTTTGGCCTCTGAAAGTCAAGCAGTTTGAGCTCTGCTCAAACGCTTACAGGTTTTTCCCACTCCAGACAGCTGAAGTCTAACATCTGGTCAAGTTTGGATTTTACAAGGATGTGGAGGAAACTGACTGACGACAGTCACCCTGTCTAAAACACCAAGCTGTGGTGAAAGACAAAATGACGTCATTAAAACTGCTGTAACTCCTCGAGTAAACGAGCAGACTGAGAGACAGAGGGATTCAGAGAGCCATACCTGAGTGAATTATAGGAGGTTTATCAGGATTTTCTGTGTGATAATGGATAAAAGTTGTAAATAACAGCATTAGTATAATTCTGGAGTGAGTTTCTTACTTTTTTTCATCGCTTTATTCGCTGTAATAAATCATATTTTTCTGTTATAATTTGTGTTTTATGGATTTAATAAATCATAATTTGTAAATATTAAAGAAGGAGATGTTGACGAGATCTGTCATGAAAGGAGAGCAGAGGAGAGTCATGAAGAAGGCTAACTGCTTTAGGGACTATCGTTAGTAAAATAAAAACATAGATAAATAAAAAGGCCTGGACATGGTCTAATATAACGAGCTGTAACATGGACACTAATGCTGCAGGCAAACTAAAATGTGTGAGTGTTTGTAAAATATGTTGAAATTTAATGTTGGTCATCTCAAAACTTTGAACATGTTCATTTACAATTGTTTATAAAAAGAAAATTGTTTAAAGTTCAAATTTCCTTTTTTCTTTTCTTGTATTTACACACAGTTTAAGCATTTATAACATAATAATGACAAATACTTGTCAGAATTGTTTACTTTTTTTTCTCATGAAAAAGATAAATAAATGTACATTTCCTGACACAGTTATTGACAAAAAGACAAAAGAACTGTAAGCATTATAGCATTAAAGGGTTACATTATTTTTAGACTGTGATAAAGTACTTTTTGAACATTTTGAGCAAACTGCAACAATACCACAATAATAATGATCAGGATGACAACTTTGGTCACAATAACTGTGATATGAAATTTTCATCCCGTTACATCCCTACCACAAACCAAGACAAAACTCAAATGTTTGTAGTTCAGTAGTCCTGTAGTTCAGAGCCTCAAACTTCAGTCCTCTAAACAGCCTGATAGCTAAAGAAATAAGGATGAAGAAGAAAAGAGCTTCAGCTGAGAGGTCTGTCTGTCCACATGAAAAACCACAAACTTCATGCTGCACTGGAGAAAATCAATCCTCCATTCTGCTGATGTCTACATCAAATATTTCTGCTCCACTGATTGGAGGACGTCTTCATTCCTGCACAAACCACTGATTGACTTTTGAAGCTGTTATCTGCCCACTATGACATCATGGCCCCATTTTACACAGGATTCTGTCTGGATCTCCTCGGGGCCCGGTCAGGCCCTTGGTGTGTCTGCTGTGTGGTTATAATCTTTCCTGGACAGGTGATGGACAAACAGACACTCTGCAGAGCGTGAGGAGACATGACTAAATATTATTCAGCCCCCTGGTTGGTCTCTGCTCTGCTCTCTGTCTGTCAGCAGGTTGTTACAGTTCAGTTTGGACATCTGAAGAAGATGAATAAATTCTATATTTGAAAAGAACACATCTGTCATTTATTGTTGAATCAGATGTTGTTTGTCTTGTTTCCTGTTTCTAAAACAAACAGACTGTCACAATCAGAGGAACACATCAGTTCTCCTACAGGACACACTTGCTGTTATTTACAGAAGAAGAGTGGAGATATATCAGGAGGAGCTCAGAGAAGTTTGAAATGTCAGCAGATCAGATCTCAGCAAAAATCCACCATCATGCATCCCTACATATGATCAGTCAAACATCTGGACATGAAGATGCTTCAGTTCATAATCACACACACAAGATCTACAGTAGAAACAGAGAACACATGAACTTACTCAGAATCTCCAGTCTACAGTTTGGACTCTGCAGAAAATCACACAGCAGCTTCACTCCTGAATCATGAAGTTTGTTGCTGCTCAGGTCCAGCTGTCTCAGATGGGAGGGGTTGGACTTCAGAGCTGAGGCTAAAGAAGAACAGCTGATCTCTGACAAACTGCAGCTCCACAGTCTGAATAAAGAAGAGAGAATGAAGAGAAAACTCTTTAGGATCCAATCAGATGTGTCCACATCACACAGTCTGCTCAGCAGAGCCAATCAGCTGCTGCTCTGCCTCCTGTACTTCAGTTTGTCTCAGCTGCTTTCACACACGCCTTGATCCATTCCTCCTGTTTCTCTAAAGTGTAAACAGCAGAGCTCAGATTTTTCTGTCAGGATCAAACCTTCACATCTAAACACTTCAGTCTGAGCTCACAGTCACAGTCTGCTGTCACATGGTCCACACTGCAGTCCACATCAACTTCATTAGAATTCAGGATCAGAAAATGTTCAACAAGAAAAACTTGATCCCACCTGGACAGGTGAGAGAAGTCAACAAGACAAACACAGAGAGACTCCTACACACTGTGGTCTACATGTGCATCTCCAGAACCTTCTTTGTCCCTTCAAACATGTTGGAGCTCAGACCTTCATCAGGTTGATGTGGATCAGACTGTAAATCAGCTCAAATGTTGTCCAACAATACAGCTGTATCTGAGTTCTTATAACAAAGTCAGCCCTGATGAATGTTGTTACCAGTGGTTTATTAAAATTAATTTCATCTTACATTAATATGTGATTACATATTTTAATATGAAAAGATGCAGCTGAGCTTTTTCATTTAAACAGTCTGGAGTTTGCAGTGTTTAAATCTCTACATTTTGACTGAAAGATTTGATTATTGTAAATTTACATCAGTTTCAAATATCAGTTATCAGGCCCTCAAACAACCAATAATCAGCTGGGACCCTAAAAAACCAACATGAGTCCACCCCTAAAACAAGTATTTTGACTTTGGTCTGGTGCTTTCTTCTCTCAGATAAAAATTGAGCTGAAATGTAAAAACATACCATCAAAAAAATAAAAAATAAAATAAAAGTTTTAATTATATATGTAATCAGTACAGTGTAACACAGCACTCATTACACTTCATTTTTATTATTTAGGATTATCTCAGTGCTCTCTTCAGTGCTGACAGTAGGGATGTACAATATGCTGAAACTAGACTAAGTTCAGTCGGTGCTGATGCAGATCTATTTCCACTGTTTCTGTAATTATCTAGAACACAAAGTCTATGGTGGAGAAGAATTGAGCTCTTTGTCTCATTCAGTCTGTTTACAACAAAACAGGAGACACCAGAGTCTAAAATGAATGACAGATAAATTCTGTTGTCAAATACAGATGTTCATGAAAAACTGAGCCTCATGTCACTGGATCACATTCAGGACATTAAATGTAGAATTTTTGGAGGAGTTCCAGTTGAAAGGAGCTTCATCTGCCTTTTTGAGAGCTCCAAACAGCTGAGTAACATCCTGCTGACAGACAGTGAGACACAGAGCACTGAATTAAAACAGTGCTCGGGGGCCTGGTCTGTGGCCCTTGGTGTGTCTGCTGTGTGGTTATAATCTTTCCTGGACAGGTGTTGGACAAACAGACACTCTGCAGAGCGTGAGGAGACATGACTAAATATTATTCAGCCCCCCTGGTTGGTCTCTGCTCTGCTCTCTGTCTGTCAGCAGGTTGTTACAGTTCAGTTTGGACATCTGAACAAGTTTAACTCTACTGAGACAATTAAATCTGACATGAAATCAACATGAGAACAAGAAATGACTTCAGTTTCATGAATAAATGTCTAGATTTGAAAAGAATCACATCTGTCACTTTATTGTTGAATCAGATGTTGTTTGTCTTGTTTCCTGTTTCTAAAACAAACAGACTGTCACAATCAGAGGAACACATCAGTTCTCCTACAGGACACACTTGATGTTATTTACAATAGAAGAAGAGTGGAGATATATCAGGAGGAGCTCAGAGAAGTTTGAAATGTCAGCAGATCAGATCTCAGCAAAAATCCACCATCATGCATCCCTACATATGATCAGTCAAACATCTGGACATGAAGATGCTTCAGTTCATAATCACACACACAAGATCTACAATAGAAACAGAGAACACATGAACTTACCCCAGAATCTCCAGTCTACAGTTTGGACTCTGCAGAAAATCACACAGCAGCTTCACTCCTGAATCCTGAAGATTGTTGTAGCTCAGGTCCAGCTTTTTCAGATGGGAGGGGTTGGACTTCAGAGCTGAGGCTAAAGAAGAACAGCTGATCTCTGACAAACTGCAGAACTCCAGTCTGAATAAAGAAGAGAGAATGAAGAGAAAAACTCTTTAGGATCCAATCAGATGTGTCCACATCACACAGTCTGCTCAGCAGAGCCAATCAGCTGCTGCTCTGCCTCCTGTGATGACATCACACATATATAACATCTCAGCAGGATGTGAAGGAGCTGAATCATGAAGATGATGAAGTCTGAATCAGAACCATCAGACCTTCATCAGATGAAGACTTTGACTTCTTCATCCTCATCCTTTAAACTCTCCAGTGAGCTCTAAAGACTGAAGTCTGAGCTCTAAACTCCAGATAGTTTCATCTGTCCCACTGGAGAAGAATGTGTTTGGATGATATTTGAAGCTCTTTGTCAGGATGTTCTCAGAGGACCACCCTGCTGTTTCATCACAATGATTTCACTCTGTTCACTTCACACTGATGTCTGTGTGTCGTCCTCTCTGCTCTGATGATCATCAACTATAAAGCCCTCAGATAAACCACGTCTGTCTCTGTCAGCTTTGTCCTCTTTGATTGTCTTTCTTCCAAAAATCAGCTGCCCATGAGCCTCTGATAAAACTTGAAGTATTAATGTTCCTACACAGACAAAATCAGGAATCAAACATGTTTGTGCTCAACAGAAAGTCTGTAAAATCACAGAGCAGATGGACCTGCCTGATTCATTGTCTAAAATCCTGCATGTCCATCTTGCTAACCTTGACTGTCCAATGATTTCAGGGCTAAATCAGGGAAGAGAAGCGGATGTGCAGACGTGTGGACAGCAGGAAGTGGCTGAATGTTTGAAAACAATGGCAGCATGTGAAACCGTTTCTGTCTATGTGGCAATAACTGCAGTGTTTTTAGAAATGGACTCAATTTCCTCTTAAAAGAGGACTAAGGAATGTCACTTAAACCTTTCTTATGTGAAAACATGTTTTTGTTCTTCTCCTGCTGGATCACTGCTGAGAAACTGGAAATGCAGTGATGCTCGTGAACGATGCTGTTAGCATGTTAGCCCAGAGTCAAGGTGACTCAATGATACCTGGGAAACTCAGCTCTCCTGAGGAGTTTACGGGGAGAACTTGGTGGAAAGTGTTGGGGATGAGGTACATGTCACATTTAAGTGGTAAATGATACATCTATGTGGTATAGTTTAATGTAAGATGATAGTCTAAGGCAGCGGTACTCAACCTTGTCCTAACCAGGAGCCACATTGACAAAAATTTGTTTTTGCAAGAGCCACAATCCAAAAACGCCCTTTTCCTCCCTGAAACCATGATGCATTTGAAAATATCGATAATAGTAGTATGTTACTAAGTAGGCCTGTCACGATAACAAACTTTGCTGGAAAATAATTGTACAAAAAATTATTGATTTATAAACGATATTATTGTCAATATTATTTTGATTTTTTCCTCATTTTTTCATTAATGTAATTATAATATATGTCATAATAAAGTGAGTACACCATATCAAAAGCAAGAAACTTTAATTTCTTAAGAGTATTTAACTGTAATTGGAAGGTCAGGATCTTTTAAATAAAATAAATTAAACATACAATATAATAAATTTAACAAAGAAGAGAAAAAAAACAATGAAAATGAAATGGGCTCTCTTTTAGGAAAAAATACATGTAAAAAAATAATCATACTAAATAAAACAATAAAAAAATAGACTCTGTTACTGTAAAGAAAAAACAAAACTCCAATAATAACAATAAATAAAAGGGAGTTTATACAGGAATTGTTTTTGACATGTACTTTCGACCCGTCAATCCGTACTGTCTGTCAAACATTTGTGACATTTCTGACTTTTTAACCGCATTGAAGGGCTGCATTTCTTTTACAATGTAGTGAACAACACTGTCTGTGAGCGCACACCATTTCACTCTGTTTTATTTGTATTTACTTCGCCGACCAAACGCCTCAGTAAACGCTGACTGTCGAGGACAGTCAGCTCCGCTGCACCTCCCTTTTCTCCTTCTTCGTCGTCACTACTTTCAAACAAATACGACATATCAGCTCGTCGGTGTGCATGGGCTCACACCTTCATTCTGTTTAAAACCGACATATTCCCACACTGGGCCTGTGGCAGCCGGTTTAAGAACCGTACCTTTCGTGCCATCACTAATATCAACGTTTATTTCTCCTCACGACACTCACTTCAGCTCTGTGTACACGCGATCGGCCCCGCCTCCCTCCCCCCCAAAGATCGCATGAGCGACAGATGCTCACTCCGCTATAAATCCGCTAAATCCGAGATAGAGCCAATGCAATCCTGTGGTAAGAAAGAGAGAAGTGAGTCATCTTCTCATTCAGAGTCATTGGTAGAAAGAGAGGAGGAAAACAAGCACATATGCACATGTCAGTTTATCGAGGCCGACAAACTTACGGAGGACGTTTTTATTTATCGTTCGTTAATTGATTTATTGATTCTCGTGACAGGCCTATTACTCAGGAATGAGAAGCATTATATACAGTGCAAAAACTGTGATTTATTATTTTCACTCCAACCACAAAATACATTGCTGATCATCACTGTCCATAACAACAAATAACAGACAGCATGGGCAGCACAGGCTGGCGTGTTCCTGAGTTTAATTATAAGTAACAGATCACTGCACTCCTCATCCGCGCGCATTTGCGCACTCCCCTGTTTCTGTGAGACAGCATCAGTCAGTGCTCAGTCTGCTGCTGCTCTTTGTTTTTTTCTTTGAGGGATATTTTGATATTTAACTTGGATGAGGTTTTTTTTATTAAGATATGAAACTGATCAGCGCACATTTGATGAATCAAAGTGCTTCTGTGGTGGTGAAAGAGTTTTAAGGCTGACGTGAAGAGGGTTGAAATAACACAAAGAAACCTGGTGTTTTCACAGCTGATGTCAGATTAAGCGAACCAACACTGAAGTTATTATGGGTATATTTTATTTCTGATGATCCTAAATGCCTCTTTACAGTTGAGAGCGCTGCGTAAGAGAAAGGCGCAAAGCCGTTACGCATGAAAGCGTCATAGCGCGTGGATCAGGTGAAAAGCGCGAGGAAAAAACCTTAGTTTTATCATCTGCTCTGATGTTTCTTGGTTTATCTGAGAGCAGATCAGACAGCAGCAGACTGTGCACTCACTGATGCTGTCTCATAGAAACACGGGAGTGCGTAAATGCGCGTGGATGAGGAGTGCAGTGATCTGTTACTTATAAAAGAGCTCAGAACACGCCAGTTAAGAAGAAAAAAAACAAGTCAGTTTTTTTTCGTTTTTTAAATTTTGTTTTGAAACAAAAAACGAAAGAACGAACCATACACAGATTCTGACTTTTGTTTTTCGTTTTTTAAGTGGGACTTAAAAGAGCCGCAACTAGTCTTAAAAGACCCGCTTGCGGCTCGCGAGCCGCGGGTTGAGTATCGCTGGTCTAAGGACTAAACTGTAGTTAAAGCTTTCGGCTAAAACAGGGTCTAGTTGCTACGTGGCTTGATATGATTGGTCAGTGATGAGTCTGACAGGCACAACGATCATCCAATCACCAGATGCAGCTTTTTGAAGGTCCTGAAAACATTTCTGAACTGCTCTCCCAGATGAACCAGTGAAATATTTCTGTCACAGGTATATGAATCTGTCCATGTGGTGTGTCAGGTTAGAAAGTCGGACTTTACATTTAAAAATGTGTCTGAACTCAAACTGCTGACTGTCATGCCTCTGCAGTGTTGATTTTTCAGATTTTGTTTCTGCTTGCTTTCTGGAGGACAAACAACAACACGTTAATTTCCTTTTCCTCCTGTGATGGTGTCAGTCTGCAGCTCAGAGAAGTTTCTCTCTTTTACTGGAACATGTCCCCACCATGTCCTAAACTCTGGGCTTAAACCTGAACATTTACAAGAGTTTGACTTCAGAATATCCTGCTGATGGAGCATGTCTCAGCATTTCAGACTGGTCTCTACTGCTCACATCACTCTATAATCCACGGCTGACTTCTCTCTGTCTTTACTTTCTGTGGGTGATGCAGTGCAGCACAAAAACTCACAGGTCAACAAAGACATGACAGATAAGAGCACATGAAGAATACAGACACTGAAGACAAGCCAAAAAGAAGAAAGAGAAGAACAGAAAGGGCTGCACAGAGACACACAGGGATGATGAAGATGTGTTCAGATGGAAGATGAGGGTGTGAACAGTGTGTGAGTGTTTTAGGAAGCAGACATGACAAACAGATTTGTAGGTGAGGGGACAGGAAGCACATCGGTAAAGTCTGTCATTACTGTCACAGTGTGGACTTTAGACATTTCCATGGAGGGTGGAACATCAGGTTCATATCCATGCTGGAATATTCTGGGATTGGTTCTCAGGCTGAACAGAGGTGTGAGCGCTGAAGTGAGCTGGTTGACTTCAGGTCTGTAGGAGGTTCATGAGGGGGTCCAGATGGAGGGGGTCTACTGCAGAGCTGTTTGTGGAGCTGCTGAGTTCTCCATAGAGATGAGCTCCATCACTAAATGTCTCCATTGGCTGATTTTGTTTCCAGGTCATGAGGATGGTTTTCTTGGCCATAGTTTTGCTGTGAGGAGTAATTCATGGTTTGATCCAGACAGGTTTGTTATTGATGTGTGGCTGAGTGAACAGAGTGTAGGGGAGACAGGGGTAAGACAGTCCATGACAGCAGTCAGTGTTTGTGACATCAGTCCAAAGCTGATGAGCGTGTGCAGTGACAGATAGTGTGAATGTCAGTGTGTGGGCTGTGTGGAGAGCAGTCAGTGCAGGTGTCTGAGCTGAATCCCATTTTAAACACTCTGCTCCCCTCAGGTGAGTCCTGTGAAGGATCCTGGTCTGGACTGATTGTAGGTTTGCAGTTTTGGACATTGAATAAATGTTTTGGCAACATCTGTGGGATTGGTTCACAGATTGTGTGAGTGTGTTTGAGGAAACCAGGAAACGAGGAAGTGGAAAGCACAAACTACCAACCACACTGGTGTTTTTCTTTATTGTGGGAGCTGAGAGATAATCAGGGGATTCACACAAACAGAAAAGCCCAATAAACAACTGCACGTAAAGAAACAAGCCCAAAAAAAGGAGACTCATGGCAGCAACTCACAGGATTTTCAAGAAAAACAGGTCAGAAGACGCTTATAATGAGCAGACTTGGCAACACTGCTTGTGTCTAATGTGGACTGAAGGCAGCATCAGTGTCAGATCTGTCTGTGGGTAAAGTAACGCTCTGCAGCATTAAAAAAAAGAATTATGTTTCATTACCACGTTTTCAATCATATTGCATTACTTCACCTTTTACTCAAAAAGAGTAGTTACCCTGCTGTTAGATCATCAGACTGCAGATTCCAGCACAGACACATCTGTTATATCTGCCAAGGACTGTCTTCACCAGAGAGCGTTAGTGCACAGACGTGTGCTGTAACACTGCTGTAAAGATCCTGGAGACAACACTGTGGTGTAAACGGCCTTAAACACTTCAGGATGTTTCAGGATCAGAGGACAGCAGCGGCTGATGAGTGTAAATCTGCAGTCTGTGGCTCTGCTCATGCAGATCCTCCTTGATGTAATGAACATTTATAGGTGAGCAGTGCAGCTGAGAAACAGACAGGTGAGCAGGAAAAGAGTGGAAATGTGTCAGGTGAGCACACACAGGAGGGGGAGGGGCCACAGAGCAGAGAGGTGAGCAGACAGAGGAGGGGAGGGACCACAGAGCAGACAGGTGAGCACACACAGGAGGGGAGGGGCCACAGAGCAGACAGGTGAGCACACACAGGAGGGGAGGGGCCACAGAGCAGACAGGTGAGCACACACAGGAAGGGAGGAGCCACAGAGCAGACAGGTGAGCAGACAGAAGAGGCTGAAGGGAGTAGAGATGGATGTCTGGCCTTCACCTCCTATGAGGGGCAGATGGAGGTTGTGTGGTGTAAAGTTAGGAACGGGGTTGTTGCACAGCAGTTATAAATGTATGAACTGGTCAGATATTAAACTTCAATGACCATCAGCCTTTCTGGGCAGCCCAAACATTTATCTGCTGTCTGAGGAAAAACTTCAGTCTGGGACATTTAAATATGATCAAAAGACAATTTATAGTTTTATATCAGTTTATTATATTACAAAAGGTTAAAGGTCAATGATTAAAGAATAAATGAACTCACCTCAGAGCCTCCAGTCTGCAGTTTGGACTCTTCAGTCCAGCACACAGCAGCTTCACTCCTGAATCCTGAAGTTTGTACCTGCTCAGGTCCAGCTCTCTCAGATGGGAGGGGTTAGACATCAGAGCTGAGGCAACCACTTTAACGTGAGGCTCTGATAGTCTACAGTCAGATAATCTGTAAAGATATTAATTTATATTTCATATAGTCATTCAGATAATTCAGTTATATTTACACACTGTTTTTATTTTCACATTTCACTGATTTTGTTGATCTAAATTCATCATTGTTCACACTAAACTATGATTTACATTCCTCTCCAGTAAACAGTCAGTCTTCTCAAATGTTTATTTTTGTGCCTTTTTTAGAGATTAAAGTGGACAGAGCAGAAAACCAGGCAGGACTTCATACAGGAGACATCCCATAGTCCTGAGCAACACAAAATGCATGTTTATTACAGCTGTGACAGTGTCCTGGTATTCATAATAACTGTCTTTAAACAAAACACACACTCATCCTGAGCTGATATCATGCATATGGAGACACTGAGTCATTAACTGGTTTATAACTGGAGACAGCTCAACCTTTGGACCACAGTGACGGAGAAATACGAGCAGAGAACAGAGAGATGATCAGAGACACACAGGGAGACACAACAGCACACACACACAAATACACACCCAACCACACACACAATTCAATTAAGTTTTCAATAAAAAAAAGCTTTATTGGCATGAATGTAAAAATACATTGTTGCCAAAGCATAACAATAAACAGTCATATATAATATTTACATGAGTTGGACAGTTAGATTCAGTGTTGTTATGAAATTGGATGTAAGGACAAAGAAATATTCACAAACAATTGATGTTAAAGAAGTTCAGTAGAGCTCTGTCAATAATAACGGTTCAGATCATCAGCACTGATGTTTTTCTCTGATGTCATGGCACAGTGTCACATACAGTGCAGATAAATGAGTCATCAGCTCAGCATGTGTTTTTCTCTCATATGAGGAGTCTGCTGCTGTGACCTGATGGAGGAAAGCCTCTCTCTCAGTTTGGTACAGGACAGCAGAGCAGAAAATGGAGCTCAGTCTCAGTTTCTCCTGAACAACAGTGTTTACATATTCTCATTTCTTTTGGTGTCCACTCTTTCCTGTGGCAATTTTTTCTACCTGGAGCTGATGGTGTCTGAGTCTGTACATTGTTAATGTGCGTCTCTGTTTGAGGTTTTTTACACTGATCAAATACTTTGCCAGAGAATATTCTCTGTTCAGGAGGTCAGAACATTCTAGTTTATGAATGGATTTAATTTCATTTTTCCAATTGTCAATATAAACAGCTTTGCTCGCTTTTGTCTACGTATGCCAGCTGAGTTCTGGAGAGATTTTGGAGGTCTTGGATTTGTTTTTATTTTGAGGTGGTAGGTTTCTCTGATGGTTCTCAGAGGGTCTGTCTCTGGGCTGAGGCTGTTGCTAAGAAAGGCTCTGTGGTGATAGGATTCAGGATCAGCTTGAGCTAAGTGAACCTGGAACTTCATGGACCTTTTAATCATGTGCAGAGAGAGAGGGAAGAGTCCCAGCTCTGCTCTACATGGTTTGGACACTTTCTCTGGACCCTGAGGACTTCTGCAGAACTGAAGGTGAAACTTCTGGGGGTGTTGTGTCCCATGAGGTGTGTCTCTGGGTGAGTCGGGGCCCCACACTTCACTCCCGCATATAAGGATGGGCTGAATGACACATTTAAACAGTTTGATCCAGATTTGAATGGTGGGTTTGAACAGATTGAGTGAACCTTTGATGCTGTAGTAAGCCCTGCATGCCTTGTCTGTGAGCGAGTTTACGGCTCTGCTGAAGCTGCTGATGCACTGACGCTGAAGCCGAGGTAACTGTGCTCCATCGTATGCTGGAGAGTGGTCCCTCTTACCGTGAAAACATATTTAGATTCTGGGCTTTTTCTGGAACACCATGATTTTTGTTTTTTCCAGGTTAATATCTAACGGCCAGCTTTGACAGAAGTCCTCCAGCAGAGAGAGGTTCTGCTGCAGGCCGTGGTCTGTTGGAGACAGGAGAACCAGGTCGTCTGCATACAGGAGGAATTTAATGTCTTTGCCTTGTAGATCTAATCCTGGGCTTGAGGATTGTTCAAGAAGGGTGGCCAGTTGGTTGATATTAATGTTGAAGAGGGTGGGAGACAGGTTACAGCCCTGATGCACCCCTCTCCCCTGTCTGAAGAACTCTGTTCTTTGGTTTCTAATTTTAACACAGCACTGGTTCTCTGAATATTTGGATTTGATGAGGTCATAGGTTTTACCACCAATTCCACACTGTAAAAACTATAAAAACACCCCATTGTGCCAAATCGTATCAAAAGCTTTTAGATCTACAAAGCATGCAAATCCCTTCCCTTTGTGTTTTTGGTGAACATGGTGCTGGATGAGTGTATGGAGAGTGTAGATGTGGTCGGATGTTTGGTGGTTGGGTAAAAAGTCGATCTGACTTTGAGACAGAATCTGATGGTCTGTGAGATATGTGATTTATCTGGAGTTCAGGATGCTGCAGAAGAGTTTACCCAGATTGATGTTGACACAGATGCCTCTGTAGTTGCAGGGATTGTACTTATCTGCATTTTTAAACAGAGGAGAAATGAGACCTTTATTCCAGATGCCAGGGTAATATCCATCTGCCAACACCAGGTTAGAAAGTTTTTGGATGGGAAGTTGGAGATTTAGATTGCTGTGTTTCAGCATCTCAGAGTAGATGCTGTCTATACCGCACGCTTTCCTGTTTTTAAGGGTCTTCAGTTTGAGCTGTATCTCTTTGACAGTGATGGGGTAGTCATTGGTTGTTCTTCACTGTCTTTTCCAGTTCTCCCAGTTTGTCTATCATTAAAACTTGGTCAGGATTCAGACCATGGCACTCTGGATTTTTAGAGGATTATGGTCAGAGGACTGAATCGCTTTACTGCTGTCGCCCTTCTGTGATGAATTTTTACTGAATATTCAGTGAGGTGAGTCTAGAAAGGTCAATTAATGCTGAAGGAGGTCAAATACTGTCTCCAAAAACAACGTCTGCTGTGTGTGAGTAATAAAACGTTATGTGAACTCAGAAGTCCTGAACAAGATCTTGAACACTCTGACCCATCTCTATGATCTACATCTTATTCAGACTCAGACTTCAGAACATCTGGACTTACCTGGCCTTTCTGCAGTTCCTCACAGCTGGAATCAGTCTCAGTCGTCCCTGCTCTGATGTGTTGTAGTTATGCAGATTTAACTCATCCAGAACCTCCTCTGATATCTGCAGCATGTGGGCCAGAGCTGAGCAGTGGATCTCAGAGAGTTTTGTCCATGATCTGTTCCCTGACTTCAGGAACTCTTGGATCTCCTGATGGACTGAGAGGTCGTTCACCTCCATCAGACAGTGGAAGATGTTGATGTTTCTGTCAGGAGAGATATTTTTACTGTTCATCTTCTTCAGGATGTTGATGACTCTCTGGATCATTTCTGTACTGTTGTCTGTCTGACCCAGCAGATCTCCTAAGAGCCTCTGGTTGGACTGCAGAGTGAGGCCGTGAAGGAAGCAAACAAACAGGTCCAAGTGACCATTTGGACTTCTCAGGGATTTCTCCATGACTCTCCTCAGGAAGACATCCAGGAAACAATCCTTTTGGAAGACTTTTTAGAAGAGTATGTGTGTTCACTGTGTTCAACAAAAATCCTCCACCACACTTGTTTTCTCTTGTTGGTGAAGCAGTTGAACATGTAGACTGCAGCCAGAAACTCCTGAACGCTCAGATGAACAAAGCAGTAGACTGTTTTCTGGAAGATCACACTCTCTCTTTTGAAGATCTCAGTGCAAACTCCAGATTACACTGAGGCCTCTGTGACATCCAGACCACACCGCTCCAGGTCTTCTTTGTAGAACATGATGTTTCCGCTTCTCCAGATGCACAAAGGCCAGCCACCCCAGCTTCAGAAGAACTTCTCTGTCAGACTGGGAGAGTTCCTGAGGATGTCCCTCAGCATACTTGTTCTTCTTCCTCTTTGTCTGGACCATCAGGAAGTGTGAGTACATGTCAGTCAAGGTCTTGGGCAGCTCTCCTCTCTGCTCCGTGCTCATCATGTGCTCCAGGACTGTGGCGGTGATCCAGCAGAAGACCGGATCAGACACATGATGTGGAGGCTCCTGGAGGTCTTGATGTGTGAGATGATTCTGCTGCAAAGATCTTCATCAGTGAACCTCCTCCTGAAGTACTCCTCCTTCTGCGCGTCAGTGAAGCCTCAGACTTCTGTGACCCTGTCAACACATGAAGGAGGGATCTGATGGGCTGCTGCAGGTCGAGAGGTGATCCAGATGAGAGCTGAGGGAGCAGGTCCCCTTGATGAGGCTGGTTAACAGAACATTTAACGATGACCTCTGTGTGACATCAGACACAACCTCCTCCTTGTTAAAGTCCAGAGAGAGCCTGCATTCATCCAGGCCGTCAAAGATGAACAACAGTTTACAGACAGCCAGAGTCTCTGCTCTGACCTCCTGCAGTGTTGGATGGAAAACATGGAGCAGCTCCAGAAGACTGTAGGACTCATCTCTGATCAGGTTCAGCTCCCTGAATGACAGCAGAGCCACCAGACTGAGGTCTTGGTTTTCTGAGCCCTCAGCCCAGTCCAGAGTGAACTTCAGCACTGAGAAGGTTTTTCCAACACCAGCCACGCTTGTCAGAACCACTCTGATGGCTTTCTGTTGATCAGCTGAGGCTTCAAAGATTTCATGGCACCTGATTGGAGTCTCATGGGGGGTCTCCATCTTGGAGGCTGTCTCAAGCTGTCTGACCTCATGTTGGCTGTTGACCTCTTCACTCTGTCCCTCTGTGATGTAGAGCTCAGTGTAGATCCTGTTCAGGAGGGTTCTACTTCCTGTTTCATCACTTCCTTCAGTCACATGTTCACATCTTCTCCTCAGACTGACCTTATGATCATCTAGAACCTTCTGCAGACCTTTATCTGACAAACAAGCACAAATATATCAGACTGGTTTGATTAAATGAACTAAATCAAATGTCCCATTTTCCTCATGAATCATTAAGAACACAGAGTAACACAGAGATTCTCCTGAAATAAAGTTGAACTGCTAAGACAGAATAAACTGACAGCAAGAGTCAGGTTATATTAAAATGTTAGATTTATGTATTAATGACAGGATGATCTCCATCACATGACACTGATGTAGAAAGATGGAGAAGTTCTGTTCCTGCTCACAAAGACATCAGTCTTACCTTCTGCAGTGCTGGACTGACCGCTGATAAGACCTGGATCTGTCAGGACGCCCTGGACCAGAGCCCTGAGGAGGAAGGACAGTGAGACCGTGATGATGGATGTGAATCAGAACTGTAGACCATCAAGAATCAATTTTCGGTTTCAAGACCCTCATCAGGGGTGGGTATATACATATACTGTACATACACATATATATGGTAAAATGATAAATGGACTTAAAGGAAAAGTTTGGTTTCTGCAGCTTTCACATTGTTTATAGAATGAAGAACAACAATATACTCACCCAGAAGGCTTTCCTTACCCAACCAGTGCTTCGGGAGATATTTAGATGCAAAATCGAGCAGCGGACATCCATATCATGGTAGCACATAGGGCATAGATCGCCGCTCCTAAAACTGCATTAACCGTCCAAAAACTCATGTTTTTCACCAATATTCCATCATGGTCCGCTCAGGGTTAGTCCTCCAAGACAGTCTGTGTCACTCCCCTCAGCGTTGTGTGGCTGTGCTGACCTCTGAACTGAAGAAGGAGAATGTTTGCCTCTGTGCCTGTGCAGTACTCTCTGGAGCGCTGCCTCCGGTCCCCCTTTTTATGAGCTCATCATCTGTAAACTCTGGCTCAATACTGTAAGGACACCCATCATATTCAAAGTTCTCCTTCACAACATTTTCATCCAATAGATATTCGTCCATTTTGCACAAAACTGGAAGAAGAAAGGCGTGTAGCAGACCGTCTACCCGTGAGACAATGAGCCGCACTGCGCATGTGCAGAGGGCGTGGAGGTAAACTTTCTTGTTCTTCAGTTTAGAGGTCAGTACAGCCACACAACGCTGAGGGGAGTGACACAGACTGTCTTGGAGGTCTTACCCTGAGCGGACCATGATGGAATATTGGTGAAAAACATGAGTTTTTGGACGATTAATGCAGTTTTAGGAGCGGAAATCTATGCCCTATGTGCTACCATTATACGGATGTCCACTGCTTGATTTTGGATCTAAATATCTCCTGAAGCACTGTTTGGATCAGGAAAGCCTTCTGGGTGAGTATATTGTTCTACTTCATTCTATAAACAATGTGAAAGCTGCAGGAACCGAACTTTTCCTTTAAAGGTCCAGTGTGTATTATTAAATGCTAAACGAAAAAAAAAAAATAATAACAGACTTGGTAAAAATGGAATATATTATTTTAAAGTATATTTAAAGTAGTTTCTAATCAGCCTTAAATAATTAATGTTTTGTTTTCGTTACCTTAGAAAAAGTCATTTAAATCAATCTAGGAGCGGGTCGCCCGTTTATTGTGGCCTCCATCTCGCGTCGCCATCTTTTCATCAGAATTCCAGAACGGACAAAAATACGCTTTTGCGTTTTTTTTCCACCCTTACCGGAAATGCACAGTTGTGAAATAGACAAAGAAGAAGAAGAGAGCGATTACCGAGCAGCTGTGCTAATACAAACAAACATGGAGGACCACAGGTATAATTTGCCACCAGAGGAGCATGAAACTTTGTCAAAGAAACGAAAACGGGATGAAGCCAAACGCAATCACGACAGGCTACAACAAAAAAATCAGGGTCAACATCGGCGCTGCCTTTCCCAGATGGAAGTCCCTGAAGGATAAGTTTGCAGACAGACTCAGAAGTTTCCTGTTTTTTGCTTGACAGGTAAGACTAAGTGTCGAACTGTACTCTTATATGGAGCTGAATTTATTTGTTTACTTTCGGGAGAAGTCGGAGTAAGACGCAGAGAATGTATCTGCTATGAGAGGCTTATTTCACGGCCACAAGCAACTTTCTGTGGACAGAAAACATAGGCTTTAACTAAGCTATATAGCGCTGTTGATGAGACAAAGATAAAGATTTTCACCGTACTCCTTAATTTTATTGTTTGCTCCTAATTTGTCATTTAGTAGCACATGTACACATTGGTAAGGTGTACTTTTTAGGATACTTCGGTATCAGGAAAGCCTCTGTGCTCTGTAATATCATAAATGTCAAGTCGTCTTGAGATGGCATTCAGCTAAAAATCAGCTACTAGCAAACTTCCCATTTTCAAAATAAAAGTATTCTTCATTGTCTCCTATTAGTTCTTTAACGCTTTTGTAAATTGGGCTCTTGTTTTGGAGCCGACCGGAAGTTTCTTCGATAGCATTATGGCCCGCTTAACAGAATGTCCGAAATACGAAATGAAATTTGTATCCGTGCTTTTATGGCTCAAATGACCACATTTTGGTATTCTACGTGGTGACTTTCTCGCCTAAAATGCTCTCTGAACTTTCAAATGTGGTGAATCAACAGAGATATTTGATAGCTTGGTAGCTTAAAACACTCGCTGATTTACGCCATGTTGAAAAACGCTTTTAGTGCTTGGAGGGCCACCGTAGCTCAGGGCTTCTCCCAAAGGGAGGGGGGATCGCCGGAGTGCTGCAATCTCAAACCTCACCTTTAGATGTCGCTAAAAACTACACACTGTACCTTTAAGGTTATAGCATTTTTCTAGTCTTTGACTACTCAAAGCTGCTTTACACTGTAGGCCACACTCATTCACTCACTGATTGTTTTGAGTTTTCTCTGTTAGTTATCCATCAGTATCCCTAATGGATAACTAACCAACACATTCCTGCCCTTTCATGGCCACTTACATATTATAATTTTCCCATTTGTTGTGTCTCAGTCATGATTTGTTCTGGTTTTAGGTCACACTCCACTCATCCTCTGACTGATTAAACCTCATCAGGGATCTCAGCTGGTTACACTTGAATAACTGTCTAGCTATAAGCAGAAGATCATACTACTTTGATTTCATGAAATCGGAAATATTATAGAATTAAAAACAAAGCCAGAGAGAATCTGAGGAAACATCATCAATACAAATATCATAAATTAAAATAACAGACAAATAATGTGACGTGGTTACAGGAAGGACCCAGAAGCGAAGTAACAGTTGTGCACACAGTAACCAGACTTTATTAACAGAATCTTGAATTCAACACAGTTCAAAGCAGGGATCAAACCTGTGAGCCTTGACTTGTCAGTCTGCTACTCTACCCACTAGGCCACACTGTAGGTGATCAGCTAACAGGAGGATTTAGTCTTAACAGGCAAACGGCAGAGATGAAAGTGGGGTTTGAACAAGCAAGCCTTTGAACAGGAGTCCAACAGGGAGTTCACTCAACCACGCTGACGACATACATATGACAAACAGAGGGTTTCAGCAAAACCAGAAATGTACTCACTCTTTGCTGGGTGACACAGAGGCGTTCAAGAAGGCTTGAACTAGATACAAACTTTGCTTGGCAGGCAGAGGCTTTCAGGAAAACCAGTACTGAATTCACACTTTGCATGACAAGAAGAGTTCAGAAAGGCTGGCACTGGATTCACTCTTTGAGTGGCAAGCAGAGGCGTTCAGGAAGGCTGGCACTGGATTTAGACTTTGCTTGGGGATCAGGACACAGAGGTGGATTTTCAAAGTCGAGGACGTAAGGCAATTTTGACAGCCGGGACTCAGGCAGATGGGTCAGTGAGGAACAGAAGCTAGTTGATGCCTTGCAGTCAAGCCGAGGGTCAGTCGTTAAAGGCAGAACCAGGAACGAAAACTTGTCGGCAAAGGGTGATCAATCCAGAAGACAGGTCTGGAATTCTCAGCATGAAGGCGAAGACAGTCTTACACTGTCTGTGTGTGGAACTGGGTTTAAGTAGGAGGCCTGATTGCAGCAGATGAGGTGCAGGTGTGAGTGAGAGCGCAGGTGAGGTGAGTTGAGCTGCTTAGGCTGCAGCAGGAATGTGGCAGGGTGAAGGTTGAGACTGAGGCCCTCCTTACACAGAGACGGCCCAGTATTGTCTTGGCGTCGGCATTAAAACATGGATTGCTGTTTACACATCGTATTGTACACAGGCCTCTGCATTGATATGACAATGCAAAATCCACGCAATATCCTGTCGGGTTGCCCTTAATGGTTCTGCTCCGACGTGGATTCTACGTCAACAAGTGCTCATTCACGCTGCTACATGCTGCGCTCTCTGCATGAGTACTGTGAGCAAAGGTTGGTATAAAAGTTGTAGCAATATTTGTAGCTGCTGGAACAAGATCAGAATCAGCCCGGCTGCCGCCATTGTTGTTGTTGTTGTCTGTGTGACAGCGTGGGTTGGGGGGCGGGGAGGAGGAGGGTGCTATGAGGTCACCGTGTTTTGAATACTTAATGGCACACCTAATACGCAGATATCCACTTGCAGATCTGTTTTCAAAAAAAATGGACGCTCAGTGTGTCAATATCACCAGATCGATGGTTTATTTTACCGAGTCTTTCAAATTCATACTCGTAAAGCCCACCTGAGGCTGAGACTGAGGCTGCAATCGCCATTTTTGCATAGGAAGGTTCCTAACGGAGTGAAATGAACCAGAAGTAGTTCGTGATTAGAGGTGTTCGAATAGTTTAAATGTATAGGAAAGGAGGCTCAGTGCTTCCTTTATTATCTCCTTTAGCATAGGATACACCGGACCATCCTTTACAAAAGGAGAGGACATTATTCTGTCCTACAATTCTCCACGGCAACAACTTTTATAAACAGCACATATTCCGACTGCTTCTGAATTCAACCGAACAAATCACACAGCACATGTGAGTTGTCACTGCTGTTCATCCTATCTATTCACCAAAACGTGCTTTAACTTTCCAGTAATCTGATTCTTTGAAGAGAGCAGGATATAAGACATTGGATGTTGATTATTTTTTTACTTGGTTCAATAATAATAATAATTTGCACACAATTTAGATTGTGGTCTTAACAGTTTCTGCCTTTCTTTCATTCAGTTCATTTATTTTCATGCACTGATTGGTGTTCATGTTGGTAATGAGAGGACAGATTTATTTAAATCATCACTTCAACATCGGTTATGCAGATGTAATGTTTACCAGTTTATTATGGTCAATGTTGTCTGAAAGGAACAACATTGTCATGATACATGATGAGCCTTTTGTAGTCCACCTTCAGAAAATTGTAGTTTCACTGCAGCAGTAACATCCGCCATCACATGATGACGGTTGCCAGAATGTGTAGTCGGATTGTCTCTGCACGCCAGTTTTCCTTTCCTAAGTCCTTCTGAATTCTCCTTTCTCCTTTCCTTAACCTCATAATGTTTTCCACCAGGGTTAGTAGGAAGGGACTTATGAGGCGACTATTCCTGAGTGAGACTGTGACATAATGATCCTCATCTGCTCAAAACTGTTGTGAAAAGCACATCAGACTTTGACAGAAGTGTTGTATAAAAATTGTACTCAGATTCAAAAATTTGATTACATTTATTGAAGTTGATGGTAGTCAGGATGACTTATTACAGCTGTTCGAAGTTTAAAGTTATTCAATGTTTTTCCAACTTTAAAAAAATAGATAGAACAGATGTTCTACAGATAAAAAGAGCTAGAAATGTGGGGGTTTTTGTAATAACTTGCATTAAGAGTGTTAATGGAAATGTATTTTCGTTATATGATCAAACTGAGAATTTTTTTAGGAGTAAAATAATAGGTTCTCCTCCTCGGTGACCCCTCACTGTTGTGAAAACTACCTCAGACAGCTCTGAATGGGAATATTTAAATTCTAATAAATAAATAAATAAATAAATAAATAAAATAAAGTAAATAAAATAATAAATAAATGAACAAAATAAAATAAATAAATAAAAAAATCTAAAAAATCAATGAAAAGAACTTGTCAAAACCAAACTGAATCAAAACCCTGATCATAAACCTGAGGTCCAAACTGAGTCGAGGGCTGAGTGTGTTTCTGTCCTCATGGATGGACAGATGTGTCTGTGTTTGAGATTATTTAGGATCATAAATTTGACTCTGTTGGATCAGTCACACATCATGAAGCTCTGGACCTTTGGATGAGGGACATTTTCTGAACCTGGTCTATGTCAACACCCAGCTTCATGGAAACTATGGAGAACTTCAGGCCCCTCCCCTGAGACACAGACCATCTATAAGACTCTGATGGACTGGATCAGTGAAGAGACCTGAGGTCTAAGATCTCAAAGAGGTCTCAAATATCCTCTAAATATTCTGGTGCAGTGAAAACTCCTGATCTTTGAACATGAAGTTCAGGATCTAAACAGTCTGCTGGTTTAAAGGAGTTCTTACCCTGAATCTGAGGGTCCTGGTTCAGTACTGAAGAGTGGGGGTTCATCTTTAGACCGGTCACTCTTCATAGAAAGAGAACTGGACAGGGGGGACTTTGGTCCTGGTTCATGACTGAAGACCAGATTTTCATCTTTAGACCAGTCCCTCTTCCTAGAGTCAGCTCTGGACTGGGGGGACTTTGCCCCATCCTTCTCTTTGCAGTCTTGATCCTCCATCTTCTGGTTCTGAGGTCCAGAGGACAGTATCTGAGGTCCATGCAGGTAAACCAGCCTGTGGACAGAGAAGAGGAGCAGATGAGACTCTAACAGAGGAATGTTCTGGATGGAGAAGGTCAAAGGTCACATCTCAGCTCCTCAGGTCAGACTAAACTTCTGACAGTTTGTTCTGACTCTGGTCTGTGTGTAGAACTGAAGAGGATTTCAGAGACATCACTTCTTCTACAATCCTTCCCTTAATAAAGAGAAGAAGAAGCCTTGAACCATAAACTGTTGAATTTTTGGAGCTGGATTGTTAAAATGATCTGAAGAATGACTCGCCTAGAATAAATACAAATCTCTCAGATGAAGAACTCACTAAGGCTGCACAGCTCTTGTTAAATGTTGCTGATGATCATTTTCTCTGTGGGACATGAGATCATAATTCTCTGACAGGATTCTTACTGACTGAATGAATAAATAAATAAATAAAATCAGCTGCTGTCTGATCTGTCAGGGTCCAGCTCTTTAATAACAAGAACTGCAGAGCTGGACTCAGACGTTCAGTCTCCACCACACACAGCCTCTCATCTTTACTTTGTTATTTCTAAAACACTTCAGGAGATAATAAGGATGCTCTGATCAGGAATGTTTTGGACAATATTGATCAATAATACATGTTCATGAGATCTGCTCACACCTTTACTGATCATTTTATCAGTTTTGTTTAAAAGGTTTTGAGTGTTTGTTTAACAAAGAAGAAGAAAAAGATCTCATGAAACAGGAAAGTGTCCTGCAGTCAGGACATCTGAATTAAACAGACTAATGACTCTTTCATTAAATATTTCTATTTATGAACATGACTCATTAAGACAGAATAATACAAAATGTTATTTTTTAAACAGGAAAATTAGATGCACATGAAATAGGAAATAAAAGACATTTAATAATTGAATCTCTTCTCCTGTTGATCTCAGAGTGAATTTCAGCTCTGACTTCATCAGTGATTCAGATTTTTGACTTAAAGAGATAGTTCAGTATTTTTGAAGTAGGGCTGAACACACCTCATCTCCACCTCAGTCAGTAAACAAAGTAAAAGATGACCAGTGACTTTATTTATCTGTTCTGTATCTTTTACATTTTCCGTCATCATGTCTTCAGTCTCTGAGTCGCTGCTCCTCCTCCTGCTCCTGCTCTTCCTGTTCCTCCTCCTGTTCCTCCTCCTGCTCTCTGTCTTCCTCTTAAATAAACTCTGGCAGAATCCACAAATGTTGTTTTCAGTCTTTTTAAGGGATAGTTCAGTATTTTTGAAGTGGGGTTGTATGAGCTCCATTTGGCCCCTAAGTTCATAAGATACAGTAGAAAGTTCTCTCCTACTCTGCATTATTTCATCACTCTGATTACTGAAGAATGCTATAATAGGATTTCTACACTTTATTTTGGTTGCATGCTATTCCCAAAGGCATGTTGACTGATATATCGTAAGTTAACCACACCTATTTTGTTTAATTGACTGTTTAATAGGATTTGAATTGTTTAATTCTTTCTTATTATTTCTTATTATTATTTCTTCTTTAGATATGTAGTGTTTGGTATCAAATTGATCACT